>WNGS01168673.1:52101-71421 GCA_020271785.1 Procambarus virginalis | reverse complement strand
TTTCACGTTCGTTCGAACTCCAACACGAACTCGTTCGTGTTGGCGGATACAGTCTCGTTCAACGCCTCTTTGGTTAAAGCTCTTGTTACACCTACGGCAGCTTTAGACCGGGCCTCCGGGACGCTAAGCCCTGAAATCATCTCAAGATAACCTCAAGATTAGGAAGATAACATCAAGATAAGGAAGATAACTTCACCACTAAACACACCACATTGTATGGCTCCTTCACCACTACACCCCCACATAACCCTTTAAATATATATATATATATATATATATATATATATATATATATATATATATATATATATATATATATATATATATATATATATATATATATTCTTAAGGTGTCTTGATATATTCCCTATACCTGATATTCTACATTAAGATAAGTTACTGATATCTGACTTAATCAAGAGCACGAGTACGTCAAGGGGCCCAGCCATTGCAAGTCTTCACATAGGAAGTCGATTTCTGCGAAATCCGAAATATATTGCAAAACTATATTTGCATAAGTTATAGATATTGCTATTGACCTGCAACATGCAACGGGGCATCGGAAAGGGATTTCTTAGTAGTACCTTTATGTTCATCTCATGGCAAAGTCAATATTTATGATAGAGGAAAAACGGTGAATTTAGTGTATAGGAAGCCACAGAGAATTTGGAACTGTCAGGAGAAAGTGCCAAGCTGTTTAGGCTATATAGCACTTGGAAGAGAGAAGGGTATATGATGGGACGGGGGAAAGGAATGGTGCCCAACCACTTGGTGGACGGTCAGGGATTGAACGCCGACCTGCATAAAGCGAGACCGTCGCAAAACCGTCCAGCTCAAGTGGTTGGGCACTTGGTCTGGCACTTGGGTAGGAAAGGTGGTGAAGGGTAGGGAAGGTGGTGAAGGGTAGGGAAGGTGGTGAAGGGTAGGGAAGGTGGTGAAGGGTAGGGAAGGTGGTGAAGGGTAGGGAAGGTGGTGAAGGGTAGGGAAGGTGGTGAAGGGTAGGGAAGGTGGTGAAGGGTAGGGAAGGTGGTGAAGGGTAGGGAAGGTGGTGAAGGGTAGGGAAGGTGGTGAAGGGTAGGGAAGGTGGTGAAGGGTAGGGAAGGTGGTGAAGGGTAGGGAAGGTGGTGAAGGGTAGGGAAGGTGGTGAAGGGTAGGGAAGGTGGTGAAGGGTAGGGAAGGTGGTGAAGGGTAGGGAAGGTGGTGAAGGGTAGGGAAGGTGGTGAAGGGTAGGGAAGGTGGTGAAGGGTAGGGAAGGTGGTGAAGGGTAGGGAAGGTGGTGAAGGGTAGGGAAGGTGGTGAAGGGAGGATCCCGGGTCACCATCTCTGTCATGATCATTACAAAGGTCAGTATTTAATGAAGTAATGAGGATCGTCGTCTGTTGAGCAAATAGTTATAGTGATGCAATTATGTGTAATAAAGATGATTATAATGATGATGGTCGTGTATAATGAAGATGGTGACAGTGATGAAGATTGTGTGTACAGGAAGCTGTCCCTCCAGACACCAGAACCAAGCCGGATACCACCTGCAGTATTTCAATAAACACAAAGCCATTATCCGGCAACATTCACTTTAAAAGCGGACTCGTATCATCAAGCCTCTTGGTCAAGAGAACTGCTGTACACTTCAGTACACCTGACTGGTATCAGGGATGAAAATAACTGCTCGGGATTCGAACTGACGAGTCTTTCCCAAGGGAGTGTTGTATCAATGGACAACAATACCATTCAACCCACAGGAAACATACTTAAAGCTGTATATCCTTATTTCCCGGTGTGGTTGTCAAGTGGTACAACACTCGCCTCACAAAACACCTGCGTTCGAGCCCAAGACTAAGCTGTTGGAAGCTCGAGCATATATTTCCAAGCTCAGCCATGATTGTGTTTACAAATTTAAACAGCACAACCTGGTCTCTGTTGAAACATTTAAATGAATTGGACTCGAGTGCTTTATTCTGTTGAGTCTCTTGGTGGTGTCGTGGTGCATGGCTCATTTACCACACGCCTGGTGCATCACGGTGAAGGAAACTCTGCCCATGTGTTTCTGCTTCCTCCGGGGATCGAACCCGGACCCTCAGGACTACGAACCCCGATCGCTGTCCGCTCAGCTGTCAGGCCCCTGACAGCTCCTTCGGCATATTTGAGTTCCTTCTCACGCCGTTTGGTTTCAGCGCTTAACGGACATGTTCAGCTGTTGCTGTTGTTGTTGTAATAGATTCAGCTACTCGGAACAAACGTTCCAAGTAGCACGGGCTATGTTGTCGTTCGACATGTTCCTTTCTGCTACTGGCTACCTCGGCGACCGCTCGGTGTAGCCAGTAGCTCCCCACGAAACGCACAGTAAACAGTTCCAGAACGAAATCCGTTCCAGATAAAGCAGTAGAGAATAGAGCAGATGCAGATATTTCACCCAAGACAGATGAGAGAGAGATAAGGGAAATAATCAATGTGGCTGAATCAAGTATAAAATTTACAATTTCATAAAAGAATGGGACAGCACACCAAATTATTTATAACATGTGAGTTACTGGAGGTCACCGCAAGGTGAGGACACAGCTGGAACCTAAAAGTATCTCAGATGATCCATAGAAATGTTAGAAAATACACATTGGCTGCTGAACTAGAATGAGCTTGAACAAGAGAAGGTGGAAACCCACCAAGTTTATTGTACCAATGAGGCGGGACACACACACACACACATCATATCACGGCGCTGGGAGAGGTGGCAGCAAACCAGGTGACCTTGGATAGGTTCGAAATTACAAGAGATGAGGTCAAAAAGCACCTATTGGAGCTGGATGTGAGAAAAGCTGTTGGGCCGGATGGAATCTCGCCATGGGTATTGAAAGAGTGTGCAGGAGCACTTTGCTTACCACTCTCCATAGTGTATAGTAAGTCACTGGAAACGGGGGACCTACCAGAAATATGGAAGACTGCTAATGTAGTACCAATATACAAAAAGGGTGACAGACAAGAGGCACTGAACTACAGGCCAGTGTCCTTAACTTGTATACCATGCAAGGTGATGGAGAAGATTGTGAGAAAAAACCTAGTAACGCATCTGCAGAGAAGAGACTTCGTGACAACCCATCAACATGGGTTCAGGGAGGGTAAATCTTGCCTTACAGGCTTGATAGAATTCTACGATCAGGTGACAAAAATTAAGCAAGAAAGAGAAGGGTGGGCGGACTGTATTTTTTTGGACTGTCGGAAAGCCTTTGACACAGTACTGCATAAAAGGTTGATGCATAAGCTGGAGAAACAGGCAGGAGTAACAGGTAGGGCGCTCCAGTGGATAAGGGAGTACCTAAGCAATAGGAAGCAGAGAGTTACAGTGACGGGTGAGACCTCAGACTGGCGTGAAGTCACCAGTGGAGTCCCACAGGACTCTGTACTTGGACCTATCCTGTTTCTGATATACGTAAATGATCTCCCAGAGGGTATAGACTCATTCCTCTCAATGTTTGCTGACGACGCCAAAATTATGAGAAGGATTAAGACAGAGGAGGACAGCTTGAGGCTTCAAGAAGACCTGGACAAGCTGCAGGAATGGTCGAACAAATGGCTGTTAGAGTTTAACCCAAGCAAATGTAATGTAATGAAGATAGGGGTAGGAAGCAGGAGACCAGATACAAGGTACCATTTGGGAGATGAAATCCTTCAAGAGTCAGAGAGACAGAAAGACCTGGGGGTTGATATCACGCCAGACCTGTCCCCTGAAGCTCATATCAAGAGGATAACATCAGCAGCATATGCCAGGTTGGCTAACATAAGAACGGCCTTTAGAAACTTGTGTAAGGAATCTTTCAGAACATTATATACCACATATGTCAGACCAATCCTGGAGTATGCGGCTCCAGCATGGAGTCCCTATCTAGTCAAGCATAAGACTAAACTGGAAAAGGTTCAAAGGTTTGCCACCAGACTAGTACCCGAGCTGAGAGGTATGAGCTACGAGGAGACTGCAGGAATTAAACCTCACTTCGTTGGAAGACAGAAGAGTTAGGGGGGACATGATCACCACATTCAAGATTCTCAGGGGAATCGACAGGGTTGATAAAGACAGGCTGTTTAACACAAGGGGCACACGCACTAGGGGACACAGGTGGAAACTGAGTGCCCAAATGAGCCACAGAGATATTAGAAAGAACTTTTTTAGTGTCAGAGTGGTTGACAAATGGAATGCATTAGGAAGCGATGTGGTGGAGGCTGACTCCATACACAGTTTCAAGTGTAGATATGATAGAGCCCATTAGGCTCAGGAAACTGTACACCTGTTGATTGACGGTTGAGAGGCGGGACCAAAGAGCCAGAGCTCAACCCCCGCAAGCACAACTAGGTGAGTACAACTAGGTGAGTACACACACACACACACACAAACACACACCAAACACACACACACACAACACCACACACACACACACACACAGAAAACAANCTTCAACATTGTATTTTTCTCTTCATCCCTCATTCCATTTTTTAACCATTCTTTATGTGCACTCCGTAGCATTCCTCTCCCACCCCTTAACTTGCTGATCATTGGAATATTTAAATTTCTTAGGTCCATGCGTCTTGCTTCCCCTGCCCCCGTTATTTTCCCTCTGTACTAATTTCTCTATGTTCTCGACCATGTCCTCGTAAAAACTATCAACGCAGAGCGGCGTGTATTGTTGATACCAATCTCCCATATTTTGAATAATATATATTTTCATATCTTTATTAATATTTAGTCTTTTCCTTTGAAAGTGGACTTGTTTTTTCCCCAGTGGTAATTCAACGTTCAAGGCAAAGTGGTCACTAATTAGTTCCCGAACAACCCGAGCCTCCCCCATAATCCCCTGAGAGTTTAACATGCAGACATAGTCAAGCCGGCCTCCCCTGATGTGAGTTGGTTCATTGTTTCCCAAGAGACAGGTATCTGGATGATCTTGTAGAAACTGTAACCACTTGACCCCATTAGCATTAATACTCTCCACTGTCCCAAGGCTTGTGTGCCGAGCATTAAGGTCCCCAATGATCAGTGAAGGATTAGTATAAATGCAGTCAGGTAGATAGTGAGCGTCGAAGCAGTTCCTGGATACATACAAATTAACTACAATAAATTCCCCTTCCCTTAATGATAATTTAACACAGACACTCTCTATACCTTGCGTTTTTGACGGGGGTTCTACTAACTCTGCTGGTATGGAGTTCTTAACATAAATCGACGTCCCTCTGATGTTATTTGCGGCGAAGAGGTGAAACCCTTTATACCCTTTTAATTACAAGAAGCCTTCATCCTATCCCCTGTCTCCTGGAGAGCTACAACATCAATATCATTTCCCATCACACAACAATGAAGATCTGTAACCCTGTTTCTTAAACCATTAACATTCCATAACAACATTTTCAGTCTAGGGTGATCCATTATTAAACAATTCACTTTCTAAGTCATCCCCAATAAGTTCACTAAATGATAGCCAAACCTCGTATAACTCTCCCACCTCCTCCCAACTTCACCGGTAAAAGTAACATTGTGTTTCTCAAGAGATTTTTTCAGTCCTGTGACGTCCATTATTGGTTCAGATGATTCCTTCATTTTATGTTTAATTATAGAGTTCTTCCTTTCACTACGACTATCATCATTCACACACACTTCACTTTCCTTCATTTCATCACTCATTGTTACATTATTGTCCTCAACCACTATATCCTGACTTTCCTTCACCGTTTTGTGACTTTCCTTAACCTTCACCTGAACGTTTAATTTCACCTCGATGGACTCGATTTTCTGCCCAAGATTTCAGAGGAACTCGCCAACTTTTCTTAGTTCAGCACACTCCTCCTTGACCATACCATTATGGCCCTCTTTCTGAGCCACAGTAGCTACTTCACTCACCGTTACACTGTCACTGCCGGAGTCCTGAGTGGTGGCGTGGCTGCTTGTTGCTTGAGCCTGACGAAGTAAAGGTGACTCCTTTACCCACGCATTCGTCCGGTTCACTGGCGCTGTTTGAGGCAGACTGTTTTGCTGTGCTCCCGGTGTCTGGGTAAGAGCTCTTGCTTCCTCTGTAACATTCACCGGCCGGGGAACATCCATATTCGGCTTCACATAGCCTAGCTGGCGTTGTGAACATCTCCACAGTTGCAGCATCTGGGAACTATTTTCTCACCCAGCTTAAGTCTGTTTCTACACACATTAGAGAGGTGAGACTTTCCGCAGGAACGACATCGTGGATCATGTTGACAGCTCCAGGATTTATGCCCCCACCTGCAGCATTTCAGGCATATTATGGGCTCTTCCACATACTTTGCTACATGCCTGTAGCCCGCCCCGGTGATGAACACTCTCGGGAACTTCACCTCTCACTAGAGCCACCACCTGATTCCTAGCTTCACCTTTAATATGGTGACGCTTGGCCCACACAAATCGTTGGTCGTCGAGGATGATTTCGGGGTCTAGAATATGAGGGTATTTGTAGATAATTACCTTCGTCAGCTTCTCGTTCTCCTCCGGTATTTGCATAACAATTCCTTCATATCCTTGCTGGGTAAGAAACACAACTGCCTCCATAGAACCTACCGTTAAGAAAAGGTCTGTTCACACCTTCCTTCAGCAAGGGCTCGAACTTGCGGTGCTCTCTTCCAAGTTTGACTGTCCACAGCAGCTTGTGGTGGTAGGCCAGTGTGCATGAGGCAGGGAAGAGAAGCCTCCACCTCCGCTGACCCTCACCTTCCTGACCTTTCTGTCCTTTCGTCGATACTGGTTTGATCAGTCTCAGCGTCGTTCCTCATTCTCTTGTCGTTTCCATTAGGTACACTATCACTGTCAACACTACGCCCCACATCCTGTCTTCTCCGTTTCTTCTGTCCCTTGGTTAGAACTTCTTGAAAATCACTCTCTTCAAGTTGCTGGCTGCTTTCTGAGTCTGTGTCCATGTGAACATTGCTGCGGGGAGTAGCCAGTTCTTCTGTTAACCGAGTCTCCATCCTAGTACCCAGCATGGGGGGAAATGTATAGAATGCGATATGTTGTAGAGGTATTACCTTGGCAAGGGTGCAGCGCAGCGGACCGACGTCCTCACCCGTCGACCATCTTGTAAACACTGTCTGTTATGTTCCTGCAGTCCAATGTAAGATGGGACCCACAACAGCTTGAATTTAACCCCCTTTATTAATTAAGTAAATACCTGGCTTTGGAGACAAGCCCGTTATGTTTTGAATGTAAGCAAATGAAGAAAGGGGAGTCTGAAATAATTAAGCTGTCAACTGCAATGCTTTCAATAACTTTGAGTGCTACAAGGAGAGCTAACAGCTAAACTGCCAAAGTGGATGTCCACTTTCCTATTCAAACGTTTGTTCAATTGTGCTGTCATAGGGTTAATGAACAATAACACTTCCCACCCTCTCGACTGCAGCTGAACTGAAAGATCCGTCGGTGAGTATGACCTGTGTGCTGTTGCTTTCAATTTGAAAATTGTGTATGTGTTCCAGGGTACTTAAATTAGCAGAAGGCTGAGCATGAGCGTTGTGTTTGATTAGATTATTGGTGAGGTCTGTGGGCATCAGGACGTGATAAGGTGTTATCTGTCAGGGTAGTAGGGAATGATGCAGTTTTCCTCTTCATTGATACGAGGTAAATGTCTAGCGCTGTCACCCAGAGAGAGTGTAAGGGGCTGTGTGTTGAGAGTTGTGTATGGCAGAGGAGGACTTGGCGTTGAGTCAGGATGCTGCGTGAGGGTGTCGAGACTGTGTTAAGTGTTAGATCAAGGTCATGAGAGACTTGGCCTTCCATGCTCTGGGATGTGTATGTCTTCCCGCAAGTACAGTAACTGTGTACACATGCATCACGGAGTCACTACACACACACACACCACACACACACACACACACACACACACACACACACACACACACACCCACACACACACACCACACACACACCCACACACCACACACACACACACATTGTTGGAAGGGGTTACCCTAGATGAAAGACTATCAGATATAGAGGTGACAGCAGAAGAGGTAATGAAACAGTTGACAACTCTAGATGCATCTAAAGCAGTAGGACCAGACAAAGTATCACCGTGGATACTAAAAGAAGCGGCGCAGGCCCTCAGCGTGCCTCTGGCGATGATCTTTAATGAGTCACTTATGTCGGGAGAATTGCCCAGTTGCTGGAAGAAGGCAAATGTCGTGCCGATCTTCAAGAAAGGCGATAGGGAGGAGGCACTTAACTATAGACCTGTATCACTGACAAGCATCCCCTGTAAAATACTGGAAAGAATAATTAGGCTACGACTGGTTGCGCACCTGGAGAACGTTAGGTTTGTGAACAAACATCAACATGGGTTCTGGACAGGGAAATCGTGCCTAACAAACCTTCTGGAATTCTATGATAAAATAACGAGGATAAGACAGGACAGAGATGGTTGGGCAGACTGCATATTTCTGGACTGCCAAAAAGCCTTTGATACAGTACCGCACATGAGACTGCTGTTCAAACTCGAGAGGCAGGCGGGGGTAGGGGGAAAGGTCCTAGCATGGATAAGGAACTACCTAACAGGAAGGAGCCAAAGAGTTACGGTAAGGGGCGAGAAGTCGGACTGGCGAACAGTAACAAGTGGAGTACCACAAGGATCGGTACTGGGACCAATTCTATTTCTTGTATATGTTAACGATATGTTTACGGGTGTAGAGTCCTACATGTCGATGTTTGCGGATGACGCAAAGTTGATGAGAAGAGTTGTGACAGATGAGGATTGCAGGATCCTCCAAGAAGACCTGAACAGGTTGCAGAGATGGTCAGAGAAATGGCTATTGGAATTCAACACGAGCAAATGTAAAGTTATGGAAATGGGACTAGGAGATAGGAGACCAAAGGGTCAGTACACAATGAAGGGGAACAGTCTACCTGTGACGACGCGCGAGAGAGACCTGGGTGTGGACGTAACACCTAATCTATCTCCTGAGGCACATATAAATAGGATAACGACAGCAGCGTACTCGACACTGGCAAAAGTTAGAACATCATTCAGAAACCTAAGCAAGGAGGCATTTAGGGCGCTTTACACTGCCTACGTGAGGCCAGTCTTAGAGTATGCCGCCTCATCATGGAGTCCCCATCTGAAGAAGCATATAATGAAACTGGAAAAGGTTCAGAGGTTTGCAACGAGACTCGTCCCTGAGCTACGAGGGATGGGGTATGAGGAGCGCCTGAGGGAACTGTGCCTTACGACACTAGAAAGAAGAAGGGAGAGAGGGGACATGATAGGAACGTATAAAATACTCAGAGGGATTGACAGAGTGGACATAGACGAAATGTTCACACGGAATAGTAACAGAACGAGGGGACATGGATGGAAGTTGGAAACTCAGATGAGTCACAGAGATGTTAGGAAGTTTTCTTTTAGCGTGAGAGTAGTGGGAAAATGGAATGCACTCAAGGAACAGGTTGTGGAAGCAAATACTATTCATAATTTTAAAACCAGGTATGATAGGGAAATGGGACAGGAGTCATTGCTGTAAACAACTGATGCTCGAAAGGCGGGATCCAAGAGTCAATGCTCGATCCTGCAGACACATATAGGTGAGTACATATAGGTGAGTACACACACACACACACACACACACACACACACACACACACACACACACACACACACACACACACACACACACCACACACACACACACACACACACACAAACATCACAGAATCACTGCACACACACACAAACATCACAGAATCACTGCACACACACACAAACATCACAGAATCACTGCACACACACACACAAACATCACAGAATCAATGCACACACACACACACAAACATCACAGAATCACTGCACGCACACACATGGCAGTAACACTGTGCATACAAACGATCAATACAACACCAGGAACATCTGCGATTTCACTGCCATTTGGGAATTCTTTTGAAGAGCGCAATTAGTTAATCAACCAGTTGGTGATTGACACTTGGAAGAGTATTCTCAACACATAATTGGATGTTCCCCCATTTACTGAGCTCTTTGAGAATTGGCCTCTGGTTGTAGAACTGCGAGTATTACCCGGTTCTATGTAGCACTGAGAATCAGGGACACAATGATACCTTGACAAAATCTTCAAGGTTTCGTGAACCGGTTGGCCGCAAGTGGCTTCCAGAGACATCAGTGTGGTCACTAAAGATATTATCTCTTAGATATCAACAGGGACACAACAGACAGCATCTATAAACACCATCGGAAACACAACAGGGAGCTTCCATACACATCAACGGAAATACAACGCGGAGCTTCCTGTGGCATACACGTGGATACATACAACTTCCATAGACACAAAGGACACATAAGTGGTCTCTTCCCCAAGACATCAACTTGAGCACAACCGGCATCTTCCCGGTACAAGAAGAGTTAACGTGACACTGAAATTGGAGAGCGGCCGGAAATTTGGAAGATGGCCAATATAGTTCCAATATTGCACAAACGGGCAAGATGTAACATACTATCATGCATTCTAGGCAAATTATGGACAAAATAACCTGGAAAAGAATAGTGGAACACTCTGAGAGAGTGTAAATTTGCGCTTTAGAGACACAACATATCAGAAAGGAAAAATCATTAACTAAATTGAATTCTATGGGTCGGCTACACCTTTCTAGCCAACCAGAAAGAAGTTGATACGATTCATTACACTCGACTAATACACAAGATAGAGAGACAAGCATGAATGACAGCAAAGACATTGAACTGGGGAAGGGAGCACCTGGCAGACAGGAAACAGAGGGTCTAGTCTGAGAGAATATATATACAGATGAAGAGGCGTGGAAAGTGGAGTTAGTGCTCCGTCCTAGGACTAACTCATTAGGGACTCCTAGTGAGTGTTGTGTCATGTACACTTTGCATATGGTTACCAGATTATAGATGGCAGGTCAGTCTTCACAAATGCTTTGTAGAGGTCATAAGTAGATCAAAAGTGACATCTTTAAGTGAGGGCATGTAAATTGGTGTACTACGTTCGCATTTTGGAAAAGGTTGAAAATACTTATTGGGGCTGTATATCGGCAGTTCTTTTTCTAAATAATGAATTCCAATCTTTGGTCTGGGGCTGTCGGTTTCACTCCATTTAAAATATTATTTATAATTATTCTTTCTTCTGTTTAACATAACACAACACTCACTAGGAACATGCTAGTATATAATACAACAATCCTGGCATCCTACACTGACCAGAGACGACTGCAAACACTGGAATCTATATTTATAAAAGCAAAAAGACCCATTCTAAAATACAGAGCAGCGATTTCGACACCTTGAATGCGCTCAGACCCAGACCTCACCACACAGCACCTTGCCTACACTCAGACCCAGACCTCACCACACAGCACCTTGCCAACACTCAGACCCAGACCTCACCACACAGCACCTTGCCTACACTCAGACCCAGACCTCACCACACAGCACCTTGCCAACACTCAGACCCAGACCTCACCACACAGCACCTTGCCTACACTCAGACCCAGACCTCACCCTACAGCCCGTTGCCTACGCTCAGACCCAGACCTCACCACACAGCACCTTGCCTACACTCAGACCCAGACCTCACCACACAGCACCTTGCCAACACTCAGACCCAGACCTCACCACACAGCACCTTGCCTACACTCAGACCCAGACCTCACCACACAGTACCTTGCCTACGCTCAGACCCAGACCTCACCACACAGCACCTTGCCTACACTCAGACCCAGACCTCACCACACAGCACCTTGCCTACGCTCAGACCCAGACCTCACCACACAGCACCTTGCCTACGCTCAGACCCAGACCTCACCACACAGCACCTTGCCTACGCTCAGACCCAGACCTCACCACACAGCACCTTGCCAACACTCAGACCCAGACCTCACCACACAGCACCTTGCCAACACTCAGACCCAGACCTCACCACACAGCACCTTGCCTACGCTCAGACCCAGACCTCACCACACAGCACCTTGCCAACACTCAGACCCAGACCTCACCACACAGCACCTTGCCTACACTCAGACCCAGACCTCACCACACAGCACCTTGCCTACACTCAGACCCAGACCTCACCACACAGCACCTTGCCTACACTCAGACCCAGACCTCACCACACAGCACCTTGCCTACGCTCAGACCCAGACCTCACCACACAGCACCTTGCCTACGCTCAGACCCAGACCTCACCACACAGCACCTTGCCTACGCTCAGACCCAGACCTCACCACACAGCACCTTGCCTACACTCAGACCCAGACCTCACCACACAGCACCTTGCCTACACTCAGACCCAGACCTCACCACACAGCACCTTGCCTACACTCAGACCCAGACCTCACCATACAGCACCTTGCCTACACTCAGACCCAGACCTCACCACACAGCCCCTTGCCTACACTCAGACCCAGACCTCACCACACAGCACCTTGCCTACACTCAGACCCAGACCTCACCACACAGCACCTTGCCTACACTCAGACCCAGACCTCACCACACAGCACCTTGCCTACACTCAGACCCAGACCTCACCACACAGCACCTTGCCTACACTCAGACCCAGACCTCACCACACAGCACCTTGCCTACACTCAGACCCAGACCTCACCACACAGCACCTTGCCTACACTCAGACCCAGACCTCACCACACAGCACCTTGCCTACACTCAGACCCAGACCTCACCACACAGCACCTTGCCTACACTCAGACCCAGACCTCACCACACAGCACCTTGCCTACACTCAGACCCAGACCTCACCACACAGCACCTTGCCTACACTCAGACCCAGACCTCACCACACAGCACCTTGCCTACACTCAGACCCAGACCTCACCACACAGCACCTTGCCTACACTCAGACCCAGACCTCACCACACAGCACCTTGCCTACACTCAGACCCAGACCTCACCACACAGCACCTTGCCAACACTCAGACCCAGACCTCACCACACAGCACCTTGCCTACACTCAGACCCAGACCTCACCACACAGCACCTTGCCTACACTCAGACCCAGACCTCACCACACAGCACCTTGCCTACGCTCAGACCCAGACCTCACCACACAGCACCTTGCCTACACTCAGACCCAGACCTCACCACACAGCACCTTGCCTACGCTCAGACCCAGACCTCACCACACAGCACCTTGTCTACACTCAGACCCAGACCTCACCCTACAGCCCTTGCCTACGCTCAGACCCAGACCTCACCACACAGCCCGTTGCCTACGCTCAGACCCAGACCTCACCACACAGCACCTTGCCTACGCTCAGACCCAGACCTCACCACACAGCACCTTGCCTACGCTCAGACCCAGACCTCACCACACAGCACCTTGCCTACGCTCAGACCCAGACCTCACCACACAGCACCTTGCCTACACTCAGACCCAGACCTCACCACACAGCACCTTGCCTACGCTCAGACCCAGACCTCACCACACAGCACCTTGCCTACGCTCAGACCCAGACCTCACCACACAGCACCTTGCCTACGCTCAGACCCAGACCTCACCACACAGCACCTTGCCTACGCTCAGACCCAGACCTCACCACACAGCACCTTGCCTACGCTCAGACCCAGACCTCACCACACAGCACCTTGCCTACGCTCAGACCCAGACCTCACCACACAGCACCTTGCCTACGCTCAGACCCAGACCTCACCACACAGCACCTTGCCTACGCTCAGACCCAGACCTCACCACACAGCACCTTGCCTACGCTCAGACCCAGACCTCACCATACAGCACCTTGCCTACGCTCAGACCCAGACCTCACCAACAGCACCTTGCCTACACTCAGACCCAGACCTCACCACACAGCACCTTGCCTACACTCAGACCCAGACCTCACCACACAGCACCTTGCCTACGCTCAGACCCAGACCTCACCACACAGCACCTTGCCTACACTCAGACCCAGACCTCACCACACAGCACCTTGCCTACACTCAGACCCAGACCTCACCACACAGCACCTTGCCTACACTCAGACCCAGACCTCACCACACAGCACCTTGCCTACACTCAGACCCAGACCTCACCACACAGCACCTTGCCTACACTCAGACCCAGACCTCACCACACAGCACCTTGCCTACACTCAGACCCAGACCTCACCACACAGCACCTTGCCTACACTCAGACCCAGACCTCACCACACAGCACCTTGCCTACACTCAGACCCAGACCTCACCACACAGCACCTTGCCTACACTCAGACCCAGACCTCACCACACAGCACCTTGCCTACACTCAGACCCAGACCTCACCACACAGCACCTTGCCTACACTCAGACCCAGACCTCACCACACAGCACCTTGCCTACACTCAGACCCAGACCTCACCACACAGCACCTTGCCTACACTCAGACCCAGACCTCACCACACAGCACCTTGCCTACACTCAGACCCAGACCTCACCACACAGCACCTTGCCTACACTCAGACCCAGACCTCACCACACAGCACCTTGCCTACGCTCAGACCCAGACCTCACCACACAGCACCTTGCCTACGCTCAGACCCAGACCTCACCACACAGCACCTTGCCTACGCTCAGACCCAGACCTCACCACACAGCACCTTGCCTACGCTCAGACCCAGACCTCACCACACAGCACCTTGCCTACGCTCAGACCCAGACCTCACCACACAGCACCTTGCCTACGCTCAGACCCAGACCTCACCACACAGCACCTTGCCTACGCTCAGACCCAGACCTCACCCACAGCACCTTGCCTACGCTCAGACCCAGACCTCACCACACAGCCCTTGCCTACGCTCAGACCCAGACCTCACCACACAGCACCTTGCCTACGCTCAGACCCAGACCTCACCACACAGCACCTTGCCTACGCTCAGACCCAGACCTCACCACACAGCACCTTGCCTACGCTCAGACCCAGACCTCACCACACAGCACCTTGCCTACGCTCAGACCCAGACCTCACCACACAGCACCTTGCCTACGCTCAGACCCAGACCTCACCACACAGCACCTTGCCTACGCTCAGACCCAGACCTCACCACACAGCACCTTGCCTACGCTCAGACCCAGACCTCACCATACAGCACCTTGCCTACGCTCAGACCCAGACCTCACCACACAGCACCTTGCCTACACTCAGACCCAGACCTCACCACACAGCACCTTGCCTACGCTCAGACCCAGACCTCACCACACAGCACCTTGCCTACACTCAGACCCAGACCTCACCACACAGCACCTTGCCTACGCTCAGACCCAGACCTCACCATACAGCACCTTGCCTACGCTCAGACCCAGACCTCACCACACAGCACCTTGCCTACGCTCAGACCCAGACCTCACCATACACACACCTTGCCTACGCTCAGACCCAGACCTCACCATACAACACCTTGCCTACGCTCAGACCCAGACCTCACCACACAGCACCTTGCCTACACTCAGACCCAGACCTCACCACACAGCACCTTGCCTACGCTCAGACCCAGACCTCACCACACAGCACCTTGCCTACGCTCAGACCCAGACCTCACCACACAGCACCTTGCCTACGCTCAGACCCAGACCTCACCATACAACACCTTGCCTACGCTCAGACCCAGACCTCACCACACAGCACCTTGCCTACACTCAGACCCAGACCTCACCACACAGCACCTTGCCTACACTCAGACCCAGACCTCACCACACAGCACCTTGCCTACACTCAGACCCAGACCTCACCACACAGCACCTTGCCTACACTCAGACCCAGACCTCACCACACAGCCCCTTGCCTACACTCAGACCCAGACCTCACCATACAGCACCTTGCCTACACTCAGACCCAGACCTCACCATACAGCACCTTGCCTACACTCAGACCCAGACCTCACCACACAACACCTTGCCTACACTCAGACCCAGACCTCACCACACAACACCTTGCCTACACTCAGACCCAGACCTCACCACACAGCACCTTGCCTACACTCAGACCCAGACCTCACCACACAGCACCTTGCCTACACTCAGACCCAGACCTCACCACACAGCACCTTGCCTACACTCAGACCCAGACCTCACCACACAGCCCCGGATAACAACATCTCTACCCAGTTCTCCCCGTCCACTGCCTTACCCAGAGTTGGATTGTCTTCCGTCCAACATTATTACGCTATTTCTTCACCTATGTGTCATGTGTCATTACCTCACTTCACCCCCCCCCCACACACAACTTCACCTCTTTTACATGTGCATTTAAGATAAATTTACATCTTTTATATCTACAGTTACAGCCCCGCTCCTGTGCCAGGTAAGTCCACTACGGGCTCACCATAGTCCGCGCTTCTATATATATATATATATATATATATATATATATATATATATATATATATATATATATATATATATATATATATATATATATATATATATATATATTAAACTATAGAACACTTTCCCACCAGGAGACTCAAACCCTAGCCAGCACAGAAGCCTTCCAGCCACCAGCATGACAGGTAACGCCTTAACCCACTACACCACGCTCAGACCCTTAAGTGTTTTATAGTTTAATAACTACTCTTGCGTGTTTAGGCAAGTTGGGCATTGCATAGACACAGTGTCTTCCCATATTCAACAGGGACTTGATGAAAAAACGTAAATTTGACCCCTCACTAGCTCTGGTGCTCTTGGGAGATGTTTTTGAGGTGTTGAAATGCCCCGAAATTACCATCTCTTTTAAGGGTCTGAGCGTGGTGTAGTGGGTTAAGGCGTTACCTGTCATGCTGGTGGCTGGAAGGCTTCTGTGCTGACTAGGGTTCGAGTCTCCTGGTGGGAAAGTGTTCTATAGTTTAATAACTACTCTTGCGTGTTTAGGCAAGTTGGGCATATATATATATATATATATATATATATATATATATATATATATATATATATATATATATATATATATATATATATAATGTATTCTCAGATATTATATTGCAGCACGAGATTAAAAAGCATTTTCAATATGGTTGTTGAACAATAAAGAATTATTATTTTCAATACACACCATACAATTAATTTGTCAGTAAAGCAAACAACATAATTCTGACACATTTTAATACAAACAATTGTAGACGAAATGCGCTCCTCTGATCCTATTATGGTAATCCAGATAAAATAATTTTTGTTTTGAACCATCAAAGGCAAATTACTCATTATATATGATTTATACATATATATGAATGGCTTATATCTGGTTTGTTTACCTCTTTCTATGCACATAAATCTCAGTGCTTAAACGCACCTATTTTTGAAATAGGGACGCCATATTTATTCCCCTGTGTTCAGTGTTCTGTTATTTATGTAAATATGTCTTTATTAACGAGGAAATATTGACCGATAAAAGTGATTTTGATATGTCCGTCGCCCCCGGGCACCGCCGGGGACCGTGTTGGCCATATGGAGGAATGTTTGACACCTCTGTCAATTGTCCAGCGGACAGATGGTGCTCTGTCAATTGTACAGTGGACAGATGGTGCTCTGTCAACCGTACAGTGGACAGATGGTGCTCTGTCAATTGTACAGTGGACAGTTGGTGTTCTGTCAACCATACAGTGGACAGTTGGTGTTCTGTCAGCCGTACAGTGGACAGTTGGTGTTCTGTCAACCGTACAGTGGACAGTTTGTGTTCTGTCAACCGTACAGTGGACAGTTTGTGTTCTGTCAACCATACAGTGGACAGTTTGTGTTCTGTCAACCGTACAGTGGACAGTTGGTGTTCTGTCAACCATACAGTGGACAGTTGGTGTTCTGTCAGCCGTACAGTGGACAGTTGGTGTTCTGTCAACCGTACAGTGGACAGTTTGTGTTCTGTCAACCGTACAGTGGACAGTTTGTGTTCTGTCAACCATACAGTGGACAGTTTGTGTTCTGTCAACCGTACAGTGGACAGTTGGTGTTCTGTCAACCATACAGTGGACAGTTGGTGTTCTGTCAGCCGTACAGTGGACAGTTGGTGTTCTGTCAACCGTACAGTGGACAGTTGGTGTTCTGTCAACCATACAGTGGACAGTTGGTGTTCTGTCAGCCGTACAGTGGACAGTTGGTGTTCTGTCAACCGTACAGTGGACAGTTGGTGTTCTGTCAACCATACAGTGGACAGTTGGTGTTCTGTCAGCCGTACAGTGGACAGTTGGTGTTCTGTCAACCGTACAGTGGACAGTTGGTGTTCTGTCAACCGTACAGTGGACAGTGGGTGTTCTGTCAACCGTACAGTGGACAGTTGGTGTTCTGTCAACCGTACAGTGGACAGTTGGTGTTCTGTCAACCGTACAGTAGACAGTTTGTGTTCTGTGAACCGTACAGTTGACAGTTGGTGTTCTGTGAACCGTACAGTAGACAGTTTGTGTTCTGTGAACCGTACAGTTGACAGTTGGTGTTCTGTCAACCGTACAGTGGACAGTTGGTGTTCTGTCAACCGTACAGTGGACAGTTGGTGTTCTGTCAACCGCACAGTGGACAGTTGGTGTTCTGTCAACCATACAGTGGACAGTTGGTGTTCTGTCAACCGTACAGTGGACAGTTGGTGTTCTGTCAACCGTACAGTTGACAGTTGGTGTTCTGTCAGCCGTACAGTGGACAGTTGGTGTTCTGTCAACCATACAGTGGACAGTTGGTGTTCTGTCAACCATACAGTGGACAGTTGGTGTTCTGTCAACCGTACAGTGGACAGTTGGTGTTCTGTCAACCGTACAGTGGACAGTTGGTGTTCTGTCAACCGTACAGTGGACAGTTGGTGTTCTGTCAACCGTACAGTGGACAGTTGGTGTTCTGTCAACCGTACAGTGGACAGTTGGTGTTCTGTCAATCATACAGTGGACAGTTGGTGTTCTGTCAGCCATACAGTGGACAGTTGGTGTTCTGTCAACCGTACAGTGGACAGTTGATGTTCTGTCAACCGTACAGTGGACAGTTGGTGTTCTGTCAACCATACAGTGGACAGTTGGTGTTCTGTCAACCATACAGTGGACAGTTGGTGTTCTGTCAACCGTACAGTGGACAGTTGGTGTTCTGTCAACCGTACAGTGGACAGTTGGTGTTCTGTCAACCGTACAGTGGACAGTGGGTGTTCTGTCAACCATACAGTGGACAGTTGGTGTTCTGTCAGCCATACAGTGGACAGTTGGTGTTCTGTCAGCCATACAGTGGACAGTTGGTGTTCTGTCAACCGTACAGTGGACAGTTGGTGTTCTGTCAACCGTACAGTGGACAGTTGGTGTTCTGTCAACCGTACAGTGGACAGTTGGTGTTCTGTCAACCGTACAGTGGACAGTTGGTG
>WNGS01168673.1:8067-19362 GCA_020271785.1 Procambarus virginalis | reverse complement strand
CTGTCACCACCCCCCAGAGAGAGCCTGTCACCACCCCCCAGAGAGAGAGCCTGTCACCACCCGCCAGAGAGAGCCTGTCACCACCCCCCAGAGAGAGACTGTCACCACCCCCAGAGAGAGCCTGTCACCACCCGCCAGAGAGAGCCTGTCACCACCCCCCAGAGAGAGACTGTCACCACCCCCCAGAGAGAGCCTGTCACCACCCCCAGAGAGCCTGTCACCACCCCCCAGAGAGAGCCTGTCACCACCCCTCCAGAGAGCCTGTCACCACCCCCCAGAGAGAGCCTGTCACCACCCCCCCAGAGAGCCTGTCACCACCCCCCAGAGAGAGCCTGTCACCAGTCTGTGTGATGGTGAGAGACGAGAGAGTCGGCCGTCATGGCGTCAGAGCCAGGAGACTTGTCACAGAGATCTCAGATCAATGACAAATCAATGATCTTTTTCTTTGCTGGATTCAATGCCCACTGATAAGTCCTCCCCACCCCTCCCCATACCCCTCTCTCCCTCTCCTTTTCCGTTTCCCGTTCTCTGTATCTCCCTTTTCCGCCCCTCTTTTAAGCCTTCCGTTTCTACTTTCCCTTTCCTCTTTTCGCCCTCGTCGCTCTTCCTCTCTTCTGTTCCTTGTACGTTCTCTTTATTTTGTATTCCTCCTTATCCTTCTCTTCGTCTTTCCGTTCTTGTTCCTTCCTCGTTATGCTATTTTTCTCATTTGTTTTCTTCCCCTCTCTTTCGCTTGGTCTCCATCTTCTTCCTCCTGTTGGTCTTCCTGTTCCTGTTGTTCCTGTTTCTCCTGTTGGTGGTCCTGTTGTTGGTGATCCCGTTGGTCCTGTTGTTGGTGATCCCGTTGGTCCTGTTGTTGGTGATCCCGTTGGTCCTGTTGTTGGTGATCCCGTTGGTCCTGTTGTTGGTGATCCTGTTGGTTCTGTTGTTGGTGATCCCGTTGGTCCTGTTGTTGGTGATCCTGTTGGTCCTGTTGTTGGTGATCCCGTTGGTCCTGTTGTTGGTGATCCCGTTGGTCCTGTTGTTGGTGATCCTGTTGGTCCTGTTGTTGGTGATCCCGTTGGTCCTGTTGTTGGTGATCCCGTTGGTCCTGTTGTTGGTGATCCTGTTGGTCCTGTTGTTGGTGATCCCGTTGGTCCTGTTGTTGGTGATCCTGTTGGTCCTGTTGGTGATCCTGTTGGTCCTGTTGTTGGTGATCCTGTTGGTCCTGTTGTTGGTGATCCCGTTGGTCCTGTTGTTGGTGATCCTGTTGGTCCTGTTGTTGGTGATCCCGTTGGTCCTGTTGTTGGTGATCCCGTTGGTCCTGTTGTTGGTGATCCTGTTGGTCCTGTTGTTGGTGATCCTGTTGGTCCTGTTGTTGGTGATCCCGTTGGTCCTGTTGTTGGTGATCCTGTTGGTCCTGTTGTTGGTGATCCTGTTGGTCCTGTTGTTGGTGATCCCGTTGGTCCTGTTGGTGGTGATCCCGTTGGTCCTGTTGTTGGTGATCCTGTTGGTCCTGTTGTTGGTGATCCTGTTGGTCCTGTTGTTGGTGATCCTGTTGGTCCTGTTGTTGGTGATCCCGTTGGTCCTGTTGTTGGTGATCCCGTTGGTCCTGTTGTTGGTGATCCTGTTGGTCCTGTTGTTGGTGATCCTGTTGGTCCTGTTGGTGGTGATCCCGTTGGTCCTGTTGTTGGTGATCCCGTTGGTCCTGTTGTTGGTGATCCCGTTGGTCCTGTTGTTGGTGATCCTGTTGGTCCTGTTGTTGGTGATCCTGTTGGTCCTGTTGTTGGTGATCCCGTTGGTCCTGTTGTTGGTGATCCCGTTGGTCCTGTTGTTGGTGATCCTGTTGGTCCTGTTGTTGGTGATCCTGTTGGTCCTGTTGGTGGTGATCCTGTTGGTCCTCTTGTTAGTGATCCTGTTGGTCCTGTTGTTGGTGATCCTGTTGGTCCTGTTGGTGGTGATCCTGTTGGTCCTCTTGTTAGTGATCCTGTTGGTCCTGTTGTTGGTGATCCTGTTGCTCCTGTTGGGTCCATCACTATGGCAATAACAGAAGAGCGCCCCCCCCACCCGCGGCCACCGGAATTCCATCCTCATTAACAGCGATTACAGAAAATGGAAGTTTTTCGAGTTCGATGGATAACTATTACAAAGAAAACGGTTGGTGCAGTCAGCAATTCCGCGCCCACCCATTGATTATTTTATAAACCCCCTTCCCCACCCCCCTATAACCCCCCCCTCTCTGGGGGGCAGCAGTCTATTGAAACTCGCGGACAACATTCGTTACCAATTTTAGAGCGAAACTGGGGTGAGGGTGAAAATGGGAAAATAGGAAAAAGAGTAATAGGGACATTAGAGCTCAAGAGAGTAAGTGCAAGGATATATGGGACGAAGGAATATATCCCTGCGAACACGCACACAACGTAACTATTCCTATTTTCCGCTTGTTACAACTTGTAATAAAGTTGTTATATCTTGGAGTGTGTTTACGCCCTGATCAATCCACGACTGAAGTATGTTTGTTGATTGGTCAGTATATGCTGTTATGGCGGCCTTAACGACCCTCCAGCAGTTTGTTAGGCCTTAACACACACACACACACACACACACACACACACACACACACACACACACACACACACACACACACACACACACACTATACTACCAGTCTATAAAAATGGTAGTGGAGAGGCACCTTTACACTACAGACCCGTATCATTAACAATCGTGGAAGTCAAAACACCAGAGACAACAGGTAAAGCCAAATGGGTTGAACAGGTAGAGAGTAATGACATAATAACGGACAGACAGAAGGGTTTTCTAACAGGAAGATCCTGTGTAACAACTCTACTTAGCTTTATGATAGAGCCACACAGATACTACAGGAACGAGGTGGTTGGGTTGACTGTCTATCTGGACCTAAAGGCTTTTGACAGAGCCCCACACAAGAAGTTGTTCTGGAAACTGGAACATGCTGGAGGAGTGACAGGGAGACTGCTGACATGGATGAATAATGTTCTAACTGAGAGACAGATGAGGGCAGTAATCAGAGACAATGTATCTGGAGGAGTGTTACTAGCGGAGTACCACAGGGTTCAGTTCTGGCACCAGTAATGTTCATCGTCAACATAAACCATCTACCAGAAGGAATACAGAAATATATGAACATGTTACTGATGATGATAAGATACTGGGGAAGACAGGAGACGCAGACCATTGTAATACTCTTCACATTGATCTAGGTAAAATAAGTGCCTGGAACGTCAGGTGGCAAATGGAATTCAACGTAAATAAATGCCATGTTATGGGATGTGGAATTGGAGAAAATAGACCACACACAACTTACAAATTATGTGGAACGGAATTACAGAACTCTAATAAAGAACAAGACCTTGCGGGGGGGGGGGGGGGTTGGAGAGTAAGGTGTGGCCAGAGGAACACATAAAGAACATTGTGAGAGGAGCGTAAGCGTCGCTTTCCAACTTGAGACTTGCTGCTAATTATATGGATGGTGAAATACTGAAGAAACTTTCATGACTTTTGTGAGACCAAAACTATAATATGCAGCAGGTGTATGGTTCACATATCTCAAGAAGCACATTAAGAAACTGGAAAAGGTGCAACGGCATGCTACAAAATGGCTTCCCGAACTGAAAGCAAGAGTTACGAGGAGAGACTAGAGGCGTTAGCCATGCCGAAACTAGAAGATAAAGGGAAAAGAGGTGATATGATCACCACTTACAAAATACTAAGAGGAATCGAACACATTGAATTGTGTTTGTTCACAAGAATTAAAGTAAACACAATTATAGAGTAACACACTGCGATGACAACGGGGAATTAGTGGAGGAAAAAAGTAGGAGCCACGAAGGAACACGTGGGACCTGCGGGCCGCTGGCGACAACAGTCCTCTAGATCAAGTTATGGCAAGACAAGCCTGGCCCCAGGCAACAAGGCAGACAAGAGCAGGCCAGGGGGCTCCTGCACCGTCAGGAGAGCAGCACGTGTGTGTGTCGTGTTCAACCTTATAATATTACTCCCGCCATCCCAGCCTCCCTTGCCCAAGACTGATAGTATGAAACATTCTATATTAGTAAATTACAATATTAGACTATATTATAAGGAAATTTTAAAGAAATAATAATAATACCTATATAGATTTTTACCCCCCCCCCAGAAAAAACAAATCGCAGCCCATTTTAAAAGAGTTTGTAGTAGTTTCCAGGCCGTCGACCGTGTCTTGTCTCGGAAGGACCAAATTCCAATAATTTTTCACCGGGAGAAGTCACAAGCTTAGGGCGGTTGGCGCGCATTTGTCTCATTCCGCGCGTTTTGACTCCGACCTTCAATAAATTCCAATCACAGGCATCCCATGACATTGTGACCTCCACTTTTATATTAAATCATTATAGAATTCCTAATTATTGACAAAAAATGGTCTCTTGGAAATAACGATTGTTGCTCAAACTTGGTTGATGATGTTGAAGGTCGGGTCGAGACGAGTGTGTGTATTGAGCTCGATTGTTGCCATAACTGAGGGATTGTGCAAGCAATCCCGGGGCCCTGCGAGTTGCTGGGTCGGTCACTTGTAGGGTGTTTGTAGGGAGTGTGTGAAGTTGTGAGAGGTCACTTGTAGGGTGTTTGTAGGGAGTGTGTGATGTTGTGTGAGAGGTCACTTGTAGGGTGTTTGTAGGGAGTGTGTGAAGTTGTGAGAGGTCACTTGTAGGGTGTTGTAGGGAGTGTGTGATGTTGCTGGGTCGGTCACTTGTAGGGTGTTTGTAGGGAGTGTGTGAATTGTGAGAGGTCACTTGTAGGGTGTTTGTAGGGAGTGTGTGATGTTGCGGGGGTCGGTCACTTGTAGGGTGTTTGTAGGGAGTGTGTGATGTTGTGAGAGGTCACTTGTAGGGTGTTTGTAGGGAGTGTGTGATGTTGTGAGAGGTCACTTGTAGGGTGTTTGTAGGAGTGTGTGATGTTGTGAGAGGTCACTTGTAGGGTGTTTGTAGGGAGTGTGTGATGTTGTGAGAGGTCACTTGTAGGGTGTTTGTAGGAGTGTGTGATGTTGTGGGTCGGTCACTTGTAGGGTGTTTGTAGGGAGTGTGTGATGTTGTGAGAGGTCACTTGTAGGGTGTTTGTAGGGAGTGTGTGATGTTGTGAGAGGTCCCTTGTAGGGTGTTTGTAGGGAGTGTGTGATGTTGTGAGACAACATCACACACTCCCTACAAACACCCTCAAGTGACCTCTCTCACAACATCACACACTCCCTACAAACACCCTACACAGTGACCTCTCTCACAACATCACACACTCCCTACAAACACCCTACACAAGTGACCTCTCTCACAACATCACACACTCCCTACAAACACCCTCAAGTGCTCTCTCACAACATCACACACTCCCTACAAACACCCTCACAAGTGACCTCTCTCACAACATACCACCCTACAAACACCCAAGTGACCTCCTCAAACATCACACACCCTACAAACACCAAGTGACCTCTCTCCATCACACACTCCTCAAAACTACACGGACTCTCCACATCAAACCCCAAACACCCTACAAGTGACCTCTCACACAACATCACACACTCCCTACAAACACCCTACAAGTGACCTCTCTCACAACATCACACACTCCCTACAAACACCCTACAAGTGACCTCTCACAACCATCACACACTCCCTACAAACACCACTACAAGTGACCTCTCACAACATCACACACTCCCTACAAACACCCTACAAGTGACCTCTCACACAACATCACACACTCCCTACAAACACCCTCACAAGTGACCCTCTCACAACATCACACACTCCCACACAACACCCTACAAGTGACCTCTCACCAACTTGACACACTCCCTACAAACACCCTACAAGTGACCGACCCAGCAGCTCGCAGGGCCCCGGGGATTGCTTGCACAAGCCCTCAGTTATGGCAACAATCGAGCTCCAATACACACACTCGTCTCGACCGACCTTCAACAATCATCAACCAAGTTCGAGCAACAATCGTAATATTTCCAAGAGACCATTTTTTTTGTCAAACTAATTACAGGAATTCTATAATGATTTAATATAAAAGTGGAGGTCACAATGTCATGGGATGCCTGTGATTGGAATTTATTGAAGGTCGGAGTCAAAACGCGCGGAATGAGACAAATGCGCGCCAACCGCCCTAAGCTTGTGACTTCTCCCGGTTGAAAAATTATTGGAATTTGGTCCTTCCGAGACAAGACACGGTCGACGGCCTGGAAACTACTACAAACTCTTTTAAAAATGGGCTGCGATTGTTTTTTCTGGGGGGGGGGGTAAAAATCTATATAGGTATTATTGTTATTTCTTTAAAATTTCCTTATAATATAGTCTAATATTGTAATTTACTAATATAGAATGTTTCATACTATCAGTCTTGGGCAAGGGAGGCTGGGATGGCGGGAGTAATATTATAAGGTTGAACACGACACACACACGTGCTGCTCTCCTGACGGTGCAGGAGCCCCCTGGCCTGCTCTTGTCTGCCTTGTTGCCTGGGGCCAGGCTTGTCTTGCCATAACTTGATCTAGAGGACTGTTGTCGCCAGCGGCCCGCAGGTCCCACGTGTTCCTTCGTGGCTCCTACTTTTTTCCTCCACTAATTCCCCGTTGTCATCGCAGTGTGTTACTCTATAATTGTGTTTACTTTAATTCTTGTGAACAAACACAATTCAATGTGTTCGATTCCTCTTAGTATTTTGTAAGTGGTGATCATATCACCTCTTTTCCCCTTTATCTTCTAGTTTCGGCATGGCTAACGCCTCTCGTCTCTCCTCGTAGCTCTGCTTTCAGTTCGGGAAGCCATTTTGTAGCATGCCGTTGCACCTTTTCCAGTTTCTTAATGTGCTTCTTGAGATATGTGAACCATACACCTGCTGCATATTATAGTTTTGGTCTCACAAAAGTCATGAAAGTTTCTTCAGTATTTCACCACCATATAATTAGCAGCAAGTCTCAAGTTGGAAAGCGACGCTTACGCTCCTCTCACAATGTTCTTTATGTGTTCCTCTGGCCACACCTTACTCTCCAACCCCCCCCCCCCCCCGCAAGGTCTTGTTCTTTATTAGAGTCCCTTAATTCCTTTCCATCATAATTTGTAAGTTGTGTGTGGTCTATTTTCTCCAATTCCACATCCCATAACATGGCATTTATTTACGTTGAATTCCATTTGCCACCTGACGTTCCAGGCACTTATTTTACCTAGATCAATGTGAAGAGTATTACAATGGTCTGCGTCTCCTGTCTTCCCCCGTATCTTATCATCATCCACAAACATGTTCATATATTTCTGTATTCCTTCTGGTAGATGGTTTATGTTGACGATGAACATTAATGGTGCAAAACTGAACCCTGTGGTACTCCGCTAGTAACACTCCATCCAGATAGCTTGTCTCTGATTACTGCCTCATCTGTCTCTCAGTTAGAACATTATTCATCCATGTCAGCAGTCTCCCTGTCCACTCCTCCAGCATGTTCCAGTTTCCAGAACAACTTCTTGTGTGGGGCTCTGTCAAAGCCTTTTAGTGTCCAGATAGACAGTCAACCCAACCACCTCGTTCCTGTAGTCTCTGTGTGGCTCTATCATAAAGCTAAGTAGAGTTGTTACACAGGATCTTCCTGTTAGAAAACCCTATTGTCTGTCCGTCATTATGTCATTACTCTCTAACCTGTTCAACCCATTTGGCTTTACCTGTTGTCTCTGGTGTGTTTTGACTTCCACGATTGTTAATGATACGGGTCTGTAGTGTAGAGGGTCCTCTCCACTACCATTTTTATAGACTGGTAGTATAGTGTGTGGGTGTGTGTGCTGTGTGTGGTGTGTGTGTGTGTGTGTGTGTGTGTGTGTGTGTGTGTGTGTGTGTGTGTGTGTGTGTGTTACAGGCCTAACCAAACTGCTGGAGGGTCGTTAAGGCCGCCATAACAGCATATACTGACCAATCAACAAACATACTTCAGTCGTGGATTGATCAGGGCGTAAACACACTCCAAGAATAACAACTTTATCACAAGTTGTAACAATGCGGAAAATAGGAATAGTTACGTTGTGTGCGTGTTCGCAGGGATATATTCCTTCGTCCCATATATCCTTGCACTTACTCTCTTGACCTCTAATGTCCCTATTACTCTTTTTCCTATTTCCATTTCACCCTCACCCCAGTTTCGCTCTAAAATTGGTAACGAACTGTTGTCCGCGAGTTTCAATAGACTGCTGCCCCCAGAGGGTAGGGGGGGTTATAGGGGGGTGGGGGAAGGGGGTTTATAAAATAATCAATGGGTGGGCGCGGAATTGCTGACTGCACCAACCGTTTTCTTTGTAATAGTTATCCATCGAACTCGAAAAACTTCCATTTTCTGTAATCGCTGTTAATAGATGGAGTCGGTGCCGGGGGGAAGCTCGTTTTCCTAGT
Organism: Procambarus virginalis; assembly: GCA_020271785.1. Classification (NCBI taxonomy): domain Eukaryota; kingdom Metazoa; phylum Arthropoda; class Malacostraca; order Decapoda; family Cambaridae; genus Procambarus; species Procambarus virginalis. Next base: position 10,935 of record WNGS01168673.1, on the reverse strand, counting down.
GATGCCACAGAGCACGGATCACCAACAGGACAGGATACACAGAGGACGGGATCCCACGACATACACAGGAACAGGTAAAAGCCAACGACCAACACAGACACGGTCCAACAACCACGGATCCACGTACAAGACAACGTCACACAAAGACACGATCCCAAAGACAAGATACACGGCACGGATACACACGAAAGGATCACAGCAGGATACCAGAACGGGATCACCAGACAACAGGAACCCAAAGCAACAGGATACACCAACAACCACGGGACAACAACAGGACCAAGGGATCCACAGGACCAACAGACAACGGGTACCAACAGGCAAGCTACCACACAGACAACAGGACCAACGGGATCACCAACAACAGGACCAACGGGATCACCCAACCGACCAACAGGACCAACGGGATCACCACCAACAGGACCAACGGGATCACCCAACAACAGGACCAACGGACCCCAGGACACACTACCAACAGCGACCAACGGACCACAACAACAGGACCAACGCACCCGGCCAACGGTCACCAACAACAGGACCAACGGGATCCCAAGCACGCCACGGCACACCAACAGGACCAACGGGATCACCAACAACAGGACCAACGGGATCACAACCAACAGACCAAGGAACACCACAGGACAAGGGCATCACCAACAACAGGACCACCAACAGGAGAAACAGGAACAACAGGAACAGGAAGTCAACGAGGAGGAAGAAGGATGGAGACCAAGCGAAAGAGAGGGGAATGAAAACAAATGAGAAAAATAGCATAACGAGGAAGGAACAAGAACGGAAAGAGGGAGAGAAGGATAAAGGATCAATAAGAGAACTCGCAAAGAGGGGGAGGAAGGAAGGGAGGGAGAGAAGGAGGCGGGAGTTAACTAATCTAGAGGCGAGAGGACAAAAACAGAGGAAAGGGAAAGTAGAAACGGAAGGCTTAAAAGGGGCGGAAAAGGGAGATACAGAGAACGGGAAACGGAAAAGAGAGAGGGAGAGGGGTATGGGGAGGGGTGGGGAGGACTTATCAGTGGCATTGAATCCAGCAAAGAAAAAGATCATTGATTTGTCATTGATCTGAGATCTCTGTGACAAAAGTCTCCTGGCTCTGACGCCATGACGGTCGACTCTCTCGTCTCTCACCATCACACAGACTGGTGACAGCCTCTCTCTGGGGGTGGTGAGAGCTCTCTGGGGGGTGGTGACAGGCTCTCTCGGGGGGTGTCAGGCTCGGGGGTGGTGACAGGTCCTCTGCGGGTACAGTCTTCTGGGGGGTGGTGACAGTCTCTCTCTGGGGGGTGGTGACAGGCTCTCTCTGGCGGGTGGTGACAGGCTCTCTCTGGGGGGTGGTGACAGGCTCGCTCTGGGGGTGGTGACAGGCTCTCTCTCGGAGGGTGGTGACAGGATCTCTCTGGGGGGCTGGTGACAAGGCTCTCTCTGGGGGGTGGTGACAGGCTCTCTCTGGGGGGTGGTGACAGTCTCTCTTGGGGGGTGAGTGACAGGCTCTCTCTGGGGGGTGGTGACAGGCTCTCTCTCGGGGGGTGGTGACAGTCTCGCTCTGGGGGATGGTGACAGCTCTCTCTGGGGGTGGTGACAGGCTCTCTGGGTGTAGCTCTCTCTGGGGGGTGGGACAGTCTCTCTCTGCGGGGTAGTGACAGGCTCTCTCTGGGGGGTGGTGACAGGCTCGGGGTAAGTCTCTCTCTGGGGGGTGGTGACAGGCTCTGCTCTGGGGGTGGTGACAGAGCTCTCTCTGGCGGGGTGGTGACAGTCTACTCTGGGGGTGGTGACAGGCTCTCTCTGGGGGTGGTGAAGGCTCTCTCTGGGGGGTGGTGACAGGCTCTCTCTGGGGGGTGGTGACAGTCTCTCTCTGGGGGGTGGTGACAGTCTATCTCTGGGGGGTGGTGACAGCTCTCTCTGGGGTGGTGGTGAGAGGTCCCTCTCTGGGGGGTGGTGTGACAGGCTCTCTCTGGGGGGTGAGTGACAGTGCTCTCTCTCTGGGGGGTGGTGACATTTCTCCGGGTGGTGCATCTCTGGGGGGTGGTGACAGGCTCTATCTGGGGGGTGGTGAGAGGCTCTCTCTGGGGGGTGGTGACAGTCTCTCTCTGGGGGTGGTGACAGTCTCTCTCTGGGGGGTGTGACAGTCTCTCTCTGGGGGGTGGTGACAGTCCTCTCTCTGGGGGGTGGTGACAAGGCTCTCTCTGGGGGGGTGGTGACTAGTCCTCTCTCTGGAGGTGGGTGACGGTCTCTCTCTGGGGGGTGGTGACAGGCCTCTCTCTGGGGGTGGTGACAGTCTCTCTCTGGGGGGTGGTGACAGCTTCCTCTGGGGGGCGGTGACAGTCTCTCTCTGGGGGGTGGTGACAGCTCTCTCTGGGGGGTGGTGACAGTCTCTCGGGGTGACAGTCTTCTGGGGGGTGGTGACAGTCCTCTCTTGGGGGTGGTGACAGTCTCTTCTGGGGGGTGGTGACAGTCTCTCTCTGGGGGGGGTGACAGTCTCTCTCTCTGGGGGTGGGTGACAGCTTCTCTGGGGGGGGGTGACAGTCTTCTCTGGGGGGGGTGAAAGTCTCTATCATGGGGAGGTGATGATAGTCTCTCTCTGGGGGGTGGGTGACAGTCTCTCTCTGGGGGGGGTGACAGCCTCTCTCTGGGGGGGGTGACAGTCGTCTCTCTGGGGGGTGGTGACAGTCTCTCTCTGGGGGGTGGTGACAGTCTCTTCTGGGGGGGGTGACAGTCTCTCTCTGGGGGGGTGGTGACAGTCTTTCTCTGGGGGGTGGTGACAGCCAGTCTCTCTGGGGGGTGGTGAAAGTCTCTCTCTGGGGGGGTGACAGTCTCTTCTGGGGGGCGGTGACAGTCGTCTACTCTGGGGGGTGG
>WNGS01168672.1:36880-48972 GCA_020271785.1 Procambarus virginalis | reverse complement strand
TTGTTAGGTTTGTCAGGTGCTGTAAAATAAGAATTCACGTTTGTTAGTACTTAATTAATTGTTCCACAGACCACCACCCTATTCCCAAACCAGTGTTTAACAGATTTCTGTGTGAAATGAAGTAAGCGCAAAGAGGTAGAACAGCTTATGCCAGAGCTCGGGTGCATGGGGGAAATGTGTAAAATCCTGGTTTGTGTCTCGAGAGACTGCAGGATCCGTTGTTAGGTCAAGTTCCTTTCCCGGTTGCAATTCTTGTTCTACGTCGTAGCTCATTCGCTCCTAAGGCGCGTCTGGGGCCTCTCAGACGAAGGTTCGAACCCGCGTCACGGCCCTTTTAGATTTGTGCAGTGTTTAACAGGGTTTATGAACATAAGAATGAAGGTAACTGTAGAAGGCCTATTGACCCCATACGAGGCAGCTCCTACTTTATCCACCCAATCCCACTCATATACATGTCCAGCCAGCGTTTGAAACAATCAAGGAACCCCACCTCCACCACGTTATGCGGTAATTGATTATACAACCAATCAACAACGTTGTTACCGAACCAGTATTTACCCATGTCTTTAATAAATCTAAACTTATCCTATTTATACTAATTGTTCAGAGATCTGTCTTATGTTGATAATTTTTATACTCTATTAATATTCCTTTTGTTATGTCCATTCATCTACTTGTAAAGCTTTATCATGTCACCCCTAATTATTCGCCTTTCCAGTGAATGCAATTTAAGCTTTGTTAATCTTTTTTCATATGACATGTTTCTGATTTTCAGCATTAACTTCTACGTCATCCTACGTGGACAAGTGAATTTATATCAATTCTATAGTAATGCGACCAAAGCTGAACTGCATAATCTAAATTGGGCATAATCAGAGCAAGATATAGCTGAAGAACAACACCAGGTGTCTTGCAGGTGATGAGTCACAATAACGTGGGTAAAGTAAGTTGACCAGACCACACACTAGAATGTGAAGGGACGTCGACGCTTCGGTCCGTCCTGGACCATTCTCAAGTCGATTGTGATGAGGAAGTAGATGCAGGCAATAAATAGGCTAAAGAGAGGGGGGAGCAAAGTGTAGTAGAGGAGATAGTAGTAGGAATAAGACCTGCAGAGGGCATATTGGCCCATACGAGACAGCTCCTGTTATAACCACCGAATGAGAAGGAGATAATAATAGGAATAAGAAGAGGATAGTAAGGGAACGTAAAGAAAACAAAGAACAGAAAAGAGAAATAAAAGGAAATAGAAAGAAAAATAAATAAAAGGAAAGCGTATGTTAGGTCACGTTTGTTAAAAAGATTAGAGCATAGCTCTAATGCTATGCTCTAATCTTTCTAACAAACGTGACCTAACATAAGCTTACCCTTCCATTTATCTTTCCTTTTCTTTCTCTCTTCACTCTTTTCCGTTCTTTGTTTTCTTTACGTTCCCTTACTATCCTCTTCTTGTTCCTATTACTATTCCTTCTCATTCGGTGATTATAATAGGAGCTGCCTCGTATGGGCCAATAGGCCCTCTGCAGTTCTTATTCCTACTACTATTATCTCCTCTACTACACTTTGCTCCCCACCTCTCTCTAGCTTATTTACTGCCTGCATTTACTTCCTCATCACAATCGACTTGAGAATGGTCCAGGACGGACCAAAACGTCGTCGTCCCTTCACCTTCTAGTGTGTGGTCTGGTCAACCAGGTGTCTTATTGCTAACACGTCGATTAATAAATCCTAGTGTCCTATTTACCCTATTTTGCCTTAGAAAAGCTTTTGATACAGTGCCATATGAATGCCTGATTAAAAAGATAGAAGCTCATGACATTGGGGATGCTGTAATAAGTTGGATTAGGGAGTGGCTATACCAAAGGAAACAGAGAGTTAGCATAAATGGGGATAAGTCAGACTGGGAAAATGTTGTAAGAGGTGTGCTTCAAGGCTCTGTCCTGAGACCGCTGTTATACATAATAAGAACATCAGAACATAAGAATATACGTAACTGCAGAACGCCTATTGGCCCATACCAGGCAGCTCCTATTTATATCCACCAATCCCCACTCATATACATGTCCAACCCACTCTTGAAACAATCAAGTGACCCCCTTCTCCACCATACTATGTGGCAGCTGATTCAACAAATCAACAACCCTGTTACCAAACCAGTATTTACCCAGGTCTCTCGTTGAAACCTAATCTTATCCAGTTTATACCTACTGTTTCGTGTTCTGATTTGTGTTGATACTATTAATATCCCCTTTGTTATGTCCATTCATCTACTTGTAAACCTCTGTCATTTCACCCTTACTCTTCGCCTTTCCAGTGAATGCAATTTAAGCTTTGTTAATCTTTCTTTATAAGACAGGTTTCTAATTTGGAGAATTAGCTTCCTCATCCAACGCTGGACACGTTCAGGTGATTTTATATCCATATTTCAGTAGCAGAGGACCATAATAGATGAAAAGGTGATATAATATCAAATATATTTAAAGAATATAATTACATTAAAACAAAGATTATTTAGGTGCCCTAAAATACAGTGACAATGTAGGTTTAATCAGTCAGACACTCCTTTTCCTCAACACTTCTCTCTCCTGCAATGATGGTTCTCTCAGCCATCACTGCAGGAATTTCTGTAACTTAATCACATACTCACGTATGTACGTACTCTCCTTGACGCCCACAAGCATTTTTTTCTTGTTTCAAGCTTGCGTTTTACATGTATATGAGTGGGGATTGGGTGGTTATAGATAGGAGCTGCCTCATATGGGCCAATAGGCCTTCTGCAGTTACATTTATTTTTATGTTCTTGGTTTTAATAATATTAATATTTACAAGGGAAATTATAAAAGAAATCAGTATTTTAGCGATTTTTTATTAAAATTTCAAAGAACATCATCTTTTAAGATTGTGTACAAAGGGGCAGCTATTTGGAACTCTTGTGAGCAGGTCTTGATGTAATACGATTCGTAGCCTGTACCTCAACCAGAGCTTCATCACCATTGATGACGGAGGCGGCATGGACGTTTTCTACAACGGCAGTCAATTCAGGATATAAATTGCTAGCGAACTGGCCGTTGGTTTTCTGCTTGTCAATCACAGGATGTGCACGTCCACTGACTGAGAACTGATGGTGTGGCAGGTCGACTTTTTTGTTCTTGATGAAAAGGAATTTCAGGGATCTTTCGTCGCTTGGCTCCTTCTTGGTGATTGAATAATGTTCATAGCGGCCGGCTGAAGAGTGTTGGTGAGACACATACGGCAAAAATGTGTTGTGTTCATCACAACTGATCAAGTGGTCAAGTGGTGTGTGTCTGGCATTGGCAAGTGGTGCGTGTCTAGCACTAGCAAGAAGTGCGTGTCTTGCACTAGCAAGTGGTGAGTGTCTGGCACCAGCAAATGGTGAATATCTGGCACTAGCAAGTGATGAGTGTCTGGCACCAGCAAGTGGTGAGTGTCTGGCACTAGCAAGTGATGAGTTGCTGGCACTGGCAAGTGGTGAGTATCTGGCACTGGCAAGTGATGCGTGGTTCACACTGGCAAGTGGTGCGTGGCTGACACTGGTAGGTGGTGCGTGGCTAATACTGGCACGTGGTGCGTGGCTGACACTAGCAAGTAGTGTGTGGCTCACACTGGATAGTGGTGCGTTGCTGACACTGGAGATCAGACTGAGCGTGTGACCTTTGGTGTTGTTGGACACTCCGTATTGTTGTTGTAGTTCTTCGAAGGTCTCGCCAAAAATGAGTTTGCAAGTATTATTATAGTTTTCACGATTATCGACATCAATATCGGGACTTTTGGCGGTTATAACTCTTTCTTTATCAGCATTAATATTCGTGGAATCAACGCTCTTCTTAAGCGGCAAACTGGCAGCAGTTTGTATGATATTTGTTGAATTTTCCTCAGAATCCTTACAACAATATTTTGAAATGTAATCTGCGATTTGTTCTAGTGTTTCGGAATCGGAATTATCCATTCTATGTCTGGCACTGGCAAGTGGTGCGTGGTCGTCACTGGCAAGTAGTGTGTTGTTGACACTGGATAGTGGTGCATGGCTGACCCTGGAGATCAGACTGAGCGTGTGACCTCTGGTGTTGTTGCACACTCCGTATTGTTGTTGTAGTTCTTCAAAGGACTCGCCGAAAATAAGTTTGCAAGTATTATTATAGTTTTCACGATTATCGACTTTACTTTTAACGTTCATACCCTTTCTTTGTCGGGGTTAATAGTCGTAGAATCAACGCTCTTTTAAGCGGCAAACTGGCAGTATTTTGTATTATATTTGTTGCATTTTCCACATAATCCATACAATATTTTGAAATGTAATCTGCGATTTGTTCTAGTGTTTCGGATTCGGAATTATCCATTCTATGGATCTTAAAACACTGAAAGCAAGACGAGATCACTCGACCAAATAACTAAATGTGTAAATCTGTAAATTAAAGTCTGGTGTATATTCCGACCAGTTAGGAAGGTATGCACAGTCTGACAGGGTGTTAGTGAGAAAATTTGGTACAGAGCAGCTTATATTACGCGCGTACCACCTGATCTGCCAGAAAGCCAGTCAGGTGCTGTAAAATAAGAATTCACGTTTGTTAGTACTTAATTAATTGTTCCTCAGACCAACCACGGCATTCTGCATCTACATCCACCACCAAGATAATGTTAATAAAACAGGATTAAAACCAATGCACTAAAACAGAAGCGATAAATAAACAGGAAAAAAAGAGAAATCCCCTCCTCCATTTTAAACTTAGACCCAAATATCACAGGAAAAAGGTTATCATGTATTACAAAACTCAATTACAGGCTCACCATAGCTCGTGCTACATGGACACTTAGTCCTGAGTAGCTAAATCTATAACAACAACAGACCAACCACCCTATTCCCAAACCAGTGTTTCACAGATTTCTGTGTGAAATGAAGTAAGCGCAAAGAGGTAGAACAGCTTATTGCCGAGCTCGGGTGCATGGGGGAAATGTGTAAAATCCTGGTTTGTGTCTCGAAGAGACTGCAGGATCCGTGGTAGGTCAAGTTCCTTTCCCGGTTGCAATTCTTGTTCTACGTCGTAGCTCATTCGACTAAGGCGCGTCTGGGGCCTCTCAGACGAAGGTTCGAACCCGCGTCACGGCCCTTTTAGATTTGTGCAGTGTTTAACAGGGTTTATGAACATAAGAATGAAGGTAACTGTAGAAGGCCTATTGACCCCATACGAGGCAGCTCCTACTTATATCTACCCAATCCCACACATATATACATGTCCAGCCAGCGTTTGAAACAATCAAGGAACCCCACCTCCACCACGTTATGCGGTAATTGATTATACATCCAATCAACAACGTTGTTACCGAACCAGTATTTACCCATGTCTTTAATAAATCTAAACTTATCCTATTTATACTAATTGTTCAGAGATCTGTCTTATGTTGATAATTTTTATACTCTATTAATATTCCTTTTGTTATGTCCATTCATCTACTTGTAAAGCTTTATCATGTCACCCCTAATTATTCGCCTTTCCAGTGAATGCAATTTAAGCTTTGTTAATCTTTTTTCATATGACATGTTTCTGATTTTCAGCATTAACTTCTACGTCATCCTACGTTGGACAAGTGAATTTATATCAATTCTATAGTAATGCGACCAAAGCTGAACTGCATAATCTAAATTGGGCATAATCAGAGCAAGATATAGCTGAAGAACAACACCAGGTGTCTTGCAGGTGATGAGTCACAATAACGTGGGAAAAGTAAGTTGACCAGACCACACACTAGAATGTGAAGGGACGTCGACGCTTCGGTCCGTCCTGGACCATTCTCAAGTCGATTGTGATGAGGAAGTAGATGCAGGCAATAAATAGGCTAAAGAGAGGGGGGAGCAAAGTGTAGTAGAGGAGATAGTAGTAGGAATAAGACCTGCAGAGGGCATATTGGCCCATACGAGACAGCTCCTGTTATAACCACCGAATGAGAAGGAGATAATAATAGGAATAAGAAGAGGATAGTAAGGGAACGTAAAGAAAACAAAGAACAGAAAAGAGAAATAAAAGGAAATAGAAAGAAAAATAAATGAAAAGGAAAGCGTATGTTAGGTCACGTTTGTTAGAAAGATTAGAGCATAGCTCTGATGCTATGCTCTAATCTTTCTAACAAACGTGACCTAACATAAGCTTACCCTTCCATTTATCTTTCTTTTTCTTTCTCTCTTCACTCTTCTCCGTTTTCTTTACGTTCCCTTACTATCCTCTTCTTGTTCCTATTACTATTTCCTTCTCATTCGGTGATTATAATAGGAGATGCCTCGTATGGGCCAATAGGCCCTCTGCAGTTCTTATTCCTACTACTATTATCTCCTCTACTACACTTTGCTCCCCACCTCTCTCTAGCTTATTTACTGCCTGCATTTACTTCCTCATCACAATCGACTTGAGAATGGTCCAGGACGGACCAAAACGTCGTCGTCCCTTAACCTTCTAATGTGTGGTCTGGTCAACCAGGTGTCTTATTGCTAACACGTCGATTAATAAATCCTAGTGTCCTATTTGCCTTAGAAAAGCTTTTGATACAGTGCCATATGAATGCCTGATTAAAAAGATAGAAGCTCATGACATTGGGGATGCTGTAATAAGTTGGATTAGGGAGTGGCTATACCAAAGGAAACAGAGTTAGTATAAATGGGGATAAGTCAGACTGGGAAAATGTTGTAAGAGGTGTGCTTCAAGGCTCTGTCCTGAGACCGCTGTTATACATAATAAGAACATCAGAACATAAGAATATACGTAACTGCAGAACGCCTATTGGCCCATACCAGGCAGCTCCTATTTATATCCACCAATCCCCACTCATATACATGTCCAACCCACTCTTGAAACAATCAAGTGACCCCCTTCTTCTCCATACTATGTGGTAGCTGATTCAACAAATCAACAACCCTGTTACCAAACCAGTATTTAACCAGGTCTCTCGTTGAAACCTAATCTTATCCAGTTTATACCTACTGTTTCGTGTTCTGATTTGTGTTGATACTATTAATATCTATTAATATCCCCTTTGTTATGTCCATTCATCTACTTGTAAACCTCTGTCATTTCACCCCTTACTCTTCGCCTTTCCAGTGAATGCAATTTAAGCTTTGTTAATCTTTCTTTATAAGACAGGTTTCTAATTTGGAGAATTAGCTTCCTCATCCAACGCTGGACACGTTCAGGTGATTTTATATCCATATTTCAGTAGCAGAGGACCATAATAGATGAAAAGGTGATATAATATCAAATATATTTAAAGAATATAATTACATTAAAACAAAGATTATTTAGGTGCCCTAAAATACAGTGACAATGTAGGTTTAATCAGTCAGACACTCCTTTTCCTCAACACTTCTCTCTCCTGCAATGATGGTTCTCTCAGCCATCACTGCAGGAATTTCTGTAACTTAATCACATACTCACGTATGTACGTACTCTCCTTGACGCCCACAAGCATTTTTTTCTTGTTTCAAGCTTGCGTTTTACATGTATATGAGTGGGGATTGGGTGGTTATAGATAGGAGCTGCCTCATATGGGCCAATAGGCCTTCTGCAGTTACATTTATTTTTATGTTCTTGGTTTTAATAATATTAATATTTACAAGGGAAATTATAAAAGAAATCAGTATTTTAGCGATTTTTTATTAAAATTTCAAAGAACATCATCTTTTAAGATTGTGTACAAAGGGGCAGCTATTTGAAACTCTTGTGAGCAGGTCTTGATGTAATACGATTCGTAGCCTGTACCTCAACCAGAGCTTCATCACCATTGATGACGGAGGCGGCAGGGACGTTTTCTGCAACGGCAGTCAATTCTGGATATAAATTGCTAGCGAACTGGCCGTTGGTTTTCTGCTTGTCAATCACAGGATGTGCACGTCCACTGACTGAGACTGATGATGTGGCAGGTCGACTTTTTTGTTCTTGATGAAAGGAATTTCAGGGATCTTTCGTCGCTTGGCTCCTTCTTGGTGATTGAATAATGTTCATAGCGGCCGGCTGAAGAGTTTGGTGAGACACATACGGCAAAATGTGTTGTGTTCATCACACTGATCAAGTGGTCAAGTGGTGTGTGTCTGGCATTGGCAAGTGGTGCGTGTCTAGCACTAGCAAGAAGTGCGTGTCTTGCACTAGGCAAGTGGTGAGTGTCTGGCACCAGCAAATGGTGAATATCTGCACTAGCAAGTGATGAGTGTCTGGCACCAGCAAGTGGTGAGTGTCTGGCACTAGCAAGTGATGAGTTGCTGGCACTGGCAAGTGGTGAGTATCTGGCACTGGCAAGTGATGCTGTTCACACTGGCAAGTGGTGCGTGGCTGACACTGGTAGGTGGTGCGTGGCTAATACTGGCACGTGTTCGTGGCTGACACTAGCAAGTATGTGTGGCTCACACTGGATAGTGGTGCGTTGCTGACACGGAGATCAGACTGAGCGTGTGACCTTTGGTGTTGTTGACACTCCGTATTGTTGTTGTAGTTCTTCGAAGGTCTCGCCAAAAATGAGTTTGCAAGTATTATTAATTTTTTCACGATTATCGACTCAATATCGGGACTTTTGGCGGTTATACTCTTTCTTTATCAGCATTAATATTCGTGGAATCAACGCTCTTCTTAAGCGGCAAACTGNATTATTTATGTTTTTCAAGATGAAGACGAATTTATTTGCTATTATAGATTCGAGTAACTTTCCCACAATAGACGTTAGGCTAATTGGTCGATAGTTAGACGCAAGTGATCTATCTCCTTTCTTAAAAACTGGTATCACATTAGCAACTTTCCAAAACTCTGGCACTCTGCCTGACTCTATTGATTTATTAAATATGATTGACAGTGGGTCACAAAGATCCTCTTTGCATTCTTTCAGCACTCTGGCAAACACTTCATCCGGCCCTGGGGATTGTTTGGTTTGAGTTTTACTATTTGTTTAAGAACATCCTCCCTGGTAACTGCTAAACTCGTCAACCTGTCCTCGTCCCCACCCACATAGACTTGTTGGGCTGAAGGCATATTGTTAAGTTCCTCTTTAGTAAATACAGATACAAAATATGTATTAAAAATACTACTCATCTCATCATCACTATCTGTTATTTGACCTGTCTCAGTTTTTAATGGACCTTTCCTTTCCCTAGTCTTAGTTCGATATAACTGAAAAAATCCTTTAGGATTTGTCTTTGCTTGCCCTGCTATACGAACTTCGTAGTTTCTTTTTGCTTTCCTTATCTCTTTTTTAACATTTCTAACTAGTTGTACGAATTCCTGTTCTAAAGTGACCTCCCCATGTTTAATCCTTTTGTACCAAGCTCTCTTTTTACCTATAAGATTCTTCAAATTCTTTGTTATCCACTTTGGGTCATTAGTAATCGATCTATTCAATTTGTGTGGTATACTACGTTCCTATGCTTTGTTTAGAATATTCTTAAATACGTTATAAATTGAATCTACATCGAAATCCCCATTTACATCACCTATCGCTGGGTTCATGTCTCGCTCCAAGACCGGCCCACACCCCATACCCAAGACTTTACATTCAATTTGACCAAAAAAATTTCTTAGGCTATTTAAAATACCGAAACGTGGAAACGTTACCGAAACGTGGATGAATGTTGATAATAGAGAACTATTAGCCGATTATCAAATAAATGGATTTAAACTATTTCACACAGATAGATATATTAGACGAGGTGGTGGAGTAGCCATATACGTTAGGGACAATTTGAAATGTAGTCTCAAAGAGGGGATCAAAACTGAGAAACACACAGAAACTATTTGGATAGAATTAAACGAAAAAGCAAATAATATTATAATCGGAGTTATATATAGGCCACCAAATTTAGACAGAATGGAAGCAAAGCATCTATGGGATGAAATATCTAGGGCATCTAGATCTAACAGTATTTATTTATGTCATGGGTGACTTTAATTTGAGTGGAATAAACTGGTTGAACAAAACAGGGAATAGTGAAGCAGAATATTTTCTAGAATTAATTGACGATTGCTTTCTTACGCAACACATTAAGGAACCAACACGGGAAAATAATATTTTAGATTTAGTGTTAACTAACAGGGAAACACAAATTAATGACATCGAAATAGGGAGTGTGCTAGGGAACAGTGATCACAAAGAAATCAGATTTAGCATAGAATGGAATAGACCTGTAGGAGAAAATTCTGTTAAAGTGCCAGATTTTCGAAAAGCTGATTTTAATAGCCTAAGAAATGTTTTGGGTCAAATTGATTGGAAAGTCTTGGGTATGGGGTGTGGGCCGGACTTGGAGCGAGACATGAACCCAGTGATAGGTGATGTAAATGGGGATGTCGATGTGGATTCAATACATAACTTATTTAAGAATATTCTAAACAAAGCACAGGAACGTAGTATACCACACAAATTGAATAGATCGATTACTAATGACCCAAAGTGGATAACAAAGAATTTGAAAATCTTATAGGTAAAAAGAGAGCTTGGTACAAGAGGATTAAAAATGGGGAGGTCACTTTAGAACAGGAATTCGTACAACTAGTTAGAAATATTAAAAAGGAGATAAGAAAAGCAAAAAGAAACTATGAAGTTCGTATAGCTGGGCAAGCAAAGACAAATCCTAAAGGGTTTTTTCAGTTATATCGAACTAAGACTAGGGAAAAGATAGGTCCATTAAAAACTGAGACAGGTCAAATAACAGATAGTGATAAAGAGATGAGTAGTATTTTGAATAAATATTTTGTATCTGTATTTACTAAAGAGGAACTTAACAATATGCCTTCAGCCCAACAAGTCTATGTGGGTGGGGACGAGGACAGGTTGACGAGTTTAGCAGTCACCAGGGAGGATGTTCTTAAACAAATAGTTTATAGAGCAATATTATTCAGCAATAATGGAGGGTTTGGTGAGGGAGTTGGTGAGTCTGGTTGGAGCTCTGAGGACAGAGCTGGATTCGTTGCGGGAGGAGGTAAGGCAGCTTAAGCAACGACAGGATGAAGCAAAGGAGGAGACCGGCATTAGGGAGACCCCCGTCTTGGCATATTGTACAAGACAGGGGTCTTAAGAAGACCTTGGCAATAAAGACACCTAATACCATAAAGATCACAAACGCATTTGATGTGTTGGAGGACGAGTGCTGTGGTGAACCTATGGTTCAGCGTGGAGGTAAGGGCATAGCGGCGAGGAACATTGAAGCGCGGGTCCCTCAAAGTGCCCCAAGAGAAAAGGGAGGATCGAAGCGAATTTTGGTTGTGGGAGATTCCCAGGTGAGGTATTTGGACAGAACGTTTTGTGCCAGAGATAAAGGGAACAGATTAAGGGTTTGCTATCCTGGAGCTGGTATTGGTGATATTGTTGGAAACATGAAAGATATTATGACGGGAAATGGGAACAACCCATTATTTGTATTAGTGCAGGGGGTAATAATGTTGGGAGAGTTAGAAGTGAGGAAATAATACAGAAATTCAAGACAGCAATAGAATTAGTTAGGAGCAAGGGAGGAATCCCGATCATATGTGGCATTCTTCAAGAAAGGGAGTGGGAAATGAATGGATGTCGAGGGCACTTGGTGTCAATTGCAGGCTGGAAAGATATTGCAAATCTAATGCAATATCTTATATAGACAACTGGGAACATTCTATGGAAGAAATGAAATGTATGCTCGGGATGGGGTGCATCTATCGAGAGCTGGGGTTGTTGCTGTTGCAAACTCGTTGGAAGAAGTGGTTAGAGGTGTTTGTTTGGGTTTAAACTGTTAGTAGATAGAGGTATGGGAATTGACTTGGAGGAAGGATGTAATAAAAGTATGTGTTTGCGGGAAAAAGGAATTGGCAAAATGATCAGGGAAAGAGAAGGGCCTCAAAATAACAATTCACTTAGGGTATATTACACAAACAGTAGAAGTCTAAGAAATAAAATTAACGAATTAAATGCTCTTGTCTGCACAGAAAAAATAGATATTATTGCACTCACCGAAACTGGATGAATGTTGATAATAGAGAACTATTAGCTGAATATCAAATAAATGGATTTAAACTATTTCACACAGATAGAGATATTAGACCTTCTGTACTCCTCCACTCTCGCCTGCTGGCCATTTT
>WNGS01168672.1:11374-33095 GCA_020271785.1 Procambarus virginalis | reverse complement strand
TGTTCTACCCTATTCCCAAACCAGTGTTTCACAGATTTCTGTGTGAAATGAAGTAAGCGCAAAGAGGTAGAACAGCTTATTGCCAGAGCTCGGGTGCATGGGGGAAATGTGTAAAATCCTGGTTTGTGTCTCGAAGAGACTGCAAGATCCGTGGTAGGTCAAGTTCATTTTCCGGTTGCAATTCTTGTTCTACGTCGTAGCTCATTCGCCTAAGGCGCGTCTAGGGCCTCTCAGACGAAGGTCGAACCCGCGTCACGGCCCTTTTAGATTTGTGCAGTGTTTAACAGGGTTTATGAACATAAGAATGAAGGTAACTGTAGAAGGCCTATTGACCCCATACGAGGCAGCTCCTACTTATATCTACCCAATCCCACACATATATACATGTCCAGCCAGCGTTTGAAACAATCAAGGAACCCCATCTCCACCACGTTATGCGGTAATTGATTATACATCCAATCAACAACGTTGTTACCGAACCAGTATTTACCCATGTCTTTAATAAATCTAAACCTATCCTATTCATACTAATTGTTCAGAGATCTGTATTGTGTTGATAATTTTTATACTCTATTAATATTCCTTTTGTTATGTCCATTCATCTACTTGTAAAGCTTTATCATGTCACCCCTAATTATTCGCCTTTCCAGTGAATGCAATTTAAGCTTTGTTAATCTTTTTTCATATGACATGTTTCTGATTTTCAGCATCAACTTCTACGTCATCCTACGTTGGACAAGTGAATTTATATCAATTCTATAGTAATGCGACCAAAGCTGAATCTAAATTGGGCATAATCAGAGCACGATATAGCTGAAGAACAACACCAGGTGTCTTGCAGGTGATGAGTCACAATAACGTGGGTAAAGTAAGCTGACCAGACCACACACTAGAATGTGAAGGGACGTCGACGTTTCGGTCCGTCCTCGACCATTCTCAAGTCGATTGTGATGAGGAAGTAGATGCAGGCAATAAATAGGCTAAAAAGAGGGGGGGGGCAAAGTGTAGTAGAGGAGATAGTAGTAGGAATAAGACCTGCAGAGGGCATATTGGCCCATACGAGACAGCTCCTGTTATAACTACCGAATGAGAAGGAGATAATAATAAGAATAAGAAGAGGATAGTAAGGGAACGTAAAGAAAACAAAGAACAGAAAAGAAAGAAAAGAGAAATAAAAGGAAATAGAAAGAAAAATAAATGGAAGGGAAAGCGTATGTTAGGTCACGTTTGTTAAAAAGAATAGAGCATAGCTCTAATGCTATGCTCTAATCTTTCTAACAAACGTGACCTAACATAAGCTTACCCTTCCATTTATCTTTCCTTTTCTTTCTCTCTTCACTCTTTTCCGTTCTTTGTTTTCTTTACGTTCCCTTACTATCCTCTTCTTGTTCCTATTACTATTTCCTTCTCATTCGGTGGTTATAATAGGAGCTGCCTCGTATGGGCCAATAGGCCCTCTGCAGTTCTTATTCCTACTACTAATCTCTCTCCTACACTTTGCTCCCCACTTCTCTCTAGCTTATTTACTGCCTGCATTTACTTCCTCATCACAATCCTCATCGCATTTACTTCCTCATCACAATCCTCATCGCATTTACTTCCTCATCACAATGGTGCAGGACGGACCAAAACGTCGTCGTCCCTTCACCTTCTAGTGTGTGGTCTGGTCTACCAGGTGTCTTATTGCTAACACGTCGATTAATAAATCCTAGTGTCCTATTTACCCTATTTTGCCTTAGAAAAGCTTTTGATACAGTGCCATATGAATGCCTGATTAAAAAGATAGAAGCTCATGACATTGGGGATGCTGTAATACGTTGGATTAGGGAGTGGCTATACCAAAGGAAACAGAGAGTTAGCATAATTGGGGATAAGTCAGACTGGGAAAATGCTTCAAGGCTCTGTCCTGAGACCGCTGTTATGCATAATAAGAACATCAGAACATAAGAATATATGTAACTGCAGAACGCCTATTGGCCCATAACAGGCAGCTCCTATTTATATCCACCAATCCCCACTCATATACATGTCCAACCCACTCTTGAAACAATCAAGTGACCCCCTTCTCCACCATACTATGTGGCAGCTGATTCAACAAATCAACAACCCTGTTACCAAACCAGTATTTATCCAGGTCTCTCGTTGAAACCTAATCTTATCTAGTTTATACCTACTGTTTCGTGTTCTGATTTGTGTTGATACTATTAATATCCTATTATTATCCCCTTTGTTATGTCCATTCATCTACTTGTAAACCTCTGTCATGTCACCCCTTACTCTTCGCCTTTCCAGTGAATGCAATTTAAGCTTTGTTAATCTTTCTTTATAAGACAGGTTTCTAATTTGGAGAATTTGCTTCCTCATCCAACGCTGGACATGTTCAGGTGATTTTATATCTATATTTCAGTAGCAGAGGACCATAATAGATGAAAAGGTGATATAATATCAAATATATTTGAAGAATATAATTACATTAAAACAAAGATTATTTAGGTGCCCTAAAATACAATGACATTGTAGGTTTATTCAATCAAACACTCCTTTTCCTCAACACTTCTCTCTCCTGCAATGATGGTTCTCTCAGCCATCACTGCAGGAATTTCTGTAACTTAATCACATACTCACGTATGTACGTACTCTCTTTGACGCCCACAAGCATTTTTTTCTTGTTTCAAGCTTGCGTTTTACATGTATATGAGTGGGATTGGGAGGTTATAGATAGGAGCTGCCTCATATGGGCCAATAGGCCTTCTGCAGTTACATTTATTTTTATGTTCTTGGTTTTAATAATATTAATATTTACAAGGGAAATTATAAAAGAAATCAGTATTATAGCGATTTTTTATTAAAATTTCAAAGAACATCATCTTTTAAGATTGTGTACAAAGATTCCTTATGGAGAGGAGATTGGATTCCTTACGAGAGAAGGTGCGACAGCTGAAGCGTCGGGGGGAGGCGGAGAAGACCAATTTAAACAAGACCTCGTCATGGAGAGTCGTTGGGGACAGGGGTCTTAAGAAGACCTTGACAAGGCCGCCTTTTGCCGTGATGGAGGACGAGTGCTGTGGTGAGCCAGCGGTTCACTCCGAATAGAAATCAGCAAGGAGCGGCGAAGCGCGGGCCCCTCAGGGAGCTCAGAAAGTTAAGGAGGTACCGAGGCGAGTTTTGGTTGTGGGAGATTCCCAGGTGAGGTATTTAGACAGAACGTTTTGTGCCAGAGATAGGGGGAACAGATTAAGAGTTTGCTATCCGGGAGCTGGAATTGGTGATATTGTTGGAAACATGAAAGATATTATGACGGGAAATGGGAGCAAACCCATTATTTGTATTAGTGTAGGGGGTAATGATGTTGGGAGAGTTAGAAGTGAGGAACTAATACTGAAATTCAAGACAGCAATAGAATTAGTTAGGAGCAAGGGAGGAATCCCGATCATATGTGGCATTCTTCCAAGAAAGGGAGTGGGAAATGAATGGATGTCGAGGGCACTTGGTGTCAATTGCAGGCTGGAAAGATATTGCAAATCTAATGCAATATCTTATATAGACAACTGGGAACACTTCTATGGAAGAAATGAAATGTATGCTCGGGATGGGGTGCATCTATCGAGAGCTGGGGTTGTTGCTGTTGCAAACTCGTTGGAAGAAGTGGTTAGAGGTGTTTGTTTGGGTTTAAACTGTTAGTAGATAGAGGTATGGGAATTGATTTGGAGGAAGGATGTAATAAAAGTATGTGTTTGCGGGAGAAAGGAATTGGCAAAATGATCAGGGAAAGAGAAGGGCCTCAAAATAACAATTCACTTAGGGTATATTACACAAACAGTAGAAGTCTAAGAAATAAAATTAACGAATTAAATGCTCTTGTCTGCACAGAAAAAATAGATATTATTGCACTTACCGAAACGTGGATGAATGTTGATAATAGAGAACTATTAGCCGAATATCAAATAAATGGATTTAAACTATTTCACACAGATAGATATATTAGACGAGGTGGTGGAGTAGCCATATACGTTAGGGACAATTTGAAATGTAGTCTCAAAGAGGGAATCAAAACTGAGCCACACACAGAAACTATTTGGATAGAATTAAACGAAAAAGCAAATAATATTATAATTGGAGTTATATATAGGCCACCAAATTTAGACAGAATGGAAGCAAAGCATCTATGGGATGAAATATCTAGGGCATCTAGATCTAACAGTATTTATGTCATGGGTGACTTTAATTTGAGTGGAATAAACTGGTTGAACAAAACAGGGAATAGTGAAGCAGAAGATTTTCTAGAATTAATTGACGATTGCTTTCTTACGCAACACATTAAGGAACCAACACGGGAAAATAATATTTAGATTTAGTGTTAACTAACAGGGAAACACAAATTAATGACATCGAAATAGGGAGTGAGCTAGGGAACAGTGATCACAAAGAAATCAGATTTGGCATAGAATGGAATAGACCTGTAGGAGAAAATTCTGTTAAAGTGCCAGATTTTCGAAAAGCTGATTTTAATAGCCTAAGAAATTTTTTGGGTCAAATTGATTGGAAAGTCTTGGGTATGGGGTGTGGGCCGGTCTTGGAGCGAGACATGAACCCAGCGATAGGTGATGTAAATGGGGATTTCGATGTAGATTCAATTTATAACGTATTTAAGAATATTCTAAACAAAGCACAGGAACGTAGTATACCACACAAATTGAATAGATCGATTACTAATGACCCAAAGTGGATAACAAAGAATTTGAAGAATCTTATAGGTAAAAAGAGAGCTTGGTACAAGAGGATTAAAAATGGGGAGGTCACTTTAGAACAGGAATTCGTACAACTAGTTAGAAATGTTAAAAAAGAGATAAGGAAAGCAAAAAGAAACTATGAAGTTCGTATAGCAGGGCAAGCAAAGACAAATCCTAAAGGTTTTTTCAGTTATATCGAACTAAGACTAGGGAAAGGATAGGTCCATTAAAAACTGAGACAGGTCAAATAACAGATAGTGATGAAGAGATGAGTAGTATTTTTAATAAATATTTTGTATCTGTATTTACTAAAGAGGAACTTAACAATATGCCTTCAGCCCAACAAGTCTATGTGGGTGGGGACGAGGACAGGTTGACGAGTTTAGCAGTTACCAGGGAGGATGTTCTTAAACAAATAGTAAAACTCAAACCAAACAAATCCCCAGGGCCGGATGAAGTGTTTGCCAGAGTGCTGAAAGAATGCAAAGAGGAGCTTTGTGACCCACTGTCAATCATATTTAATAAATCAATAGAGTCAGGCACAGTGCCAGAGTTTTGGAAAGTTGCTAATGTGATACCAGTTTTTAAGAAAGGAGATAGATCACTTGCGTCTAACTATCGACCAATTAGCCTAACGTCTATTGTGGGAAAGTTACTCGAATCTATAATAGCAAATAAAATTCGTCTTCATCTTGAAAAACATAAATTAATAATTGAGTCGCAACATGGTTTTATAAATGGCCGTTCATGTTTAACAAATTTGTTATCTTTTTATTCTAGCATAGTTGAGGCAGTTGATAGTGGTAAGGATTGTGATGTTGTGTACCTTGACTTTAGCAAAGCTTTCGATACAGTGCCACATGAAAGACTGATTAAAAAGATAGAGGCTCATGGTATTGGGGGTGCTATATTAAGCTGGATTAGGGCATGGCTATACCAAAGGAAACAGAGAGTTAGTATAAATGGAGTCAAGTCAGAGTGGGAAAATGTTGTAAGTGGAGTGCCTCAAGGCTCTGTCTTGGGACCTCTGTTGTTTATAATATATATAATGATTTAGATTCAGGTTTGAGTAGCAACATTTGCAAATTTGCCGATGATACGAAAATCGGTAGGGAAATTAATTCGGAGGAGGACTCACTATCACTTCAAGTTGATCTAGATAGGGTTTTGAAATGGTCAAAGGACTGGCAGATGCAGTTTAATGCTGATAAATGTAAAGTTCTGAGGCTAGGTAATGATGATAGAGTTACAAGATACGAGCTAGATGGTGTTGAGATTGCGAAGTCGGATTGCGAAAGGGATCTGGGAGTTATAATTAGTAAGAATTTAAAACAAAAGGATCAATGCATAAATGTTCGTAATAAGGCAAATAGGACACTCGGATTTATTAATCGCAGCGTAAGTAACAAGACACCTGGTGTGGTTCTCAAGCTATATCTTGCTCTGGTTAGGCCCCATTTAGATTATGCAGTTCAGTTTTGGTCGCCATATTATAGAATGGATATAAATTCACTTGAACGTGTCCAGCGTAGGATGACTAAGTTAATTCCCCAAATTAGAAATCTTTCATATGAAGAAAGATTAACAAAGCTTAATTTGCATTCACTGGAAAGGCGAAGAGTTAGGGGTGACATGATAGAGGTTTACAAGTGGATGAATGGACATAACAAAGGGATATTAATAGGGTATTGAAAGTATCAACACAGGACAGAACGCGAAACAATGGGTATAAATTGGATAAGTTTAGATTTAGGAAAGACTTGGGTAAATACTGGTTCAGTAACAGGGTTGTTGATTTGTGGAACCAATTGCCGCGTAACATTGTGGAGGTGGGGTCCCTCGATTGTTTCAAGCATGGGTTGGACATGTATATGAGTGGGATTGGGTGGTTATAAATAGGGGCTGCCTCGTATGGGCCAATAGGCCTTCTGCAGTTGCCTTTGTTCTTATGTTCTTATGTTCTTATGTTCTTAGGATAACAGGAGCTGTCTCGTATGGGCCAATATGCCCTCTGCAGGTCTTATTCCTACTACTATCTCCTCTACTACACTTGCCCCCCTTCCCTCTTTTTAGCCTATTATTGCCTGCATCTACTTCCTCATCACATCGACTTGAAATGGTCGAGGACGGACCGAAAACGTCGACGTCCCTTCACATTCTAGTGTGTGGTCTGGTCAACTTACTTTACCCACGTTATGTGACTCATCACCTGCAAGACACCTGGTGTTGTTCTTCAGCTATATCGTGCTCTGATTATGCCCAATTTAGATTCAGCTTTGGTCGCATTACTATAGAATTGATATAAATTCACTTGTCCAACGTAGGATGACGTAGAAGTTAATGCTGAAAATCAGAAACATGTCATATGAAAAAAGATTAACAAAGCTTAAATTGCATTCACTGGAAAGGCGAATAATTAGGGGTGACATGATAAAGCTTTACAAGTAGATGAATGGACATAACAAAGGAATATTAATAGAGTATAAAAATTATCAACACAAGACAGATCTCTGAACAATTAGTATAATAGGATAAGTTTAGATTTATTAAAGACATGGGTAAATACTGGTTCGGTAACAACGTTGTTGATTGGATGTATAATCAATTACCGCATAACGTGGTGGAGGTGGGGTTCCTTGATTGTTTCAAACGCTGGCTGGACATGTATAATGTGTGGGATTGGGTAGATATAAGTAGGAGCTGCCTCGTATGGGGTCAATAGGCCTTCTACAGTTACCTTCATTCTTATGTTCATAAACCCTGTTAAACACTGCACAAATCTAAAAGGGCCGTGACGCGGGTTCGAACCTTCGTCTGAGAGCCCCAGACGCGCCTTAGTCGAATGAGCTACGACGTAGAACAAGAATTGCAACCGGGAAATGAACTTGACCTACCACGGATCTTGCAGTCTCTTCGAGACACAAACCAGGATTTTACACATTTCCCCCATGCACCCGAGCTCTGGCAATAAGCTGTTCTACCTCTTTGCGCTTACTTCATTTCACACAGAAATCTGTGAAACACTGGTTTGGGAATAGGGTAGAACATTAATTAATTACTAACAAACTGAATTCTTATTTTACAGCACCTGACTGGCTTCTGGCAGGTCAGGTGGTACGCGCGTAATATAAGCTGCTCTGTACCAAATTTTCTCACTAACACCCTGTCAGACTGTGCATACCTTCCTAACTGGTCGGAATATACACCAGACTTTAATTTACAGGTTTACACATTTAGTTAATTGGTCGAGTGATCTCGTCTTGCTTTCAGTGTTTTAAGATCCATAGAATGGATAATTCCGAATCCGAAACACTAGAACAAATCGCAGATTACATTTCAAATATTGTATGGATTATGTGGAAAATGCAACAAATATAATACAAAATACTGCCAGTTTGCCACTTAAAAAGAGCGTTGATTCTACGACTATTAACCCCGACAAAGAAGGGTTATGAA
This sequence comes from Procambarus virginalis, assembly GCA_020271785.1. NCBI lineage: Eukaryota > Metazoa > Arthropoda > Malacostraca > Decapoda > Cambaridae > Procambarus > Procambarus virginalis. The sequence continues at coordinate 24,909 of WNGS01168672.1, read as the reverse complement.
CGTTAAAAGTAAAGATTGACGTCGATAATCGTGAAAACTATAATGATACTTGCAAACTTATTTTCGGCGAGTCCTTTGAAGAACTACAAAACAATACGGAGTGTGCAACAACACCAGAGGTCACACGCTCAGTCTGATCTCCAGGGTCAGCCATGCACCACTATCCAGTGTCAACACACACTACTTGCCAGTGACGACCACGAACCACTTGCCAGTGCCAGACATAGAATGGATAATTCCGATTCCGAAACACTAGAACAAATCGCAGATTACATTTCAAAATATTGTTGTAAGGATTCTGAGGAAATTCAACAAATATCATACAAACTGCTACCAGTTTGCCGCTTAAGAAGAGCGTTGATTCCACGAATATTAATGCTGATAAAGAAGAGTTATACAGCCAAAAGTCCCGATATTGATGTCGATAATCGTGAAAACTATAATAATACTTGCAAACTCATTTTTGGCGAGACCTTCGAAGAACTACAACAACAATACGGAGTGTGCAACAACACCAGAGGTCACACGCTCAGTCTGATCTCCAGGGTCAGCCATGCACCACTATCCAGTGTCAACAACACACTACTTGCCAGTGACGACCACGCACCACTTGCCAGTGCCAGACATAGAATGGATAATTCCGATTCCGAAACACTAGAACAAATCGCAGATTACATTTCAAAATATTGTTGTAAGGATTCTGAGGAAAATTCAACAAATATCATACAAACTGCTGCCAGTTTGCCGCTTAAGAAGAGCGTTGATTCCACGAATATTAATGCTGATAAAGAAAGAGTTATAACCGCCAAAAGTCCCGATATTGATGTCGATAATCGTGAAAACTATAATAATACTTGCAAACTCATTTTTGGCGAGACCTTCGAAGAACTACAACAACAATACGGAGTGTCCAACAACACAAAGGTCACACGCTCAGTCTGATCTCCAGTGTCAGCAACGCACCACTATCCAGTGTGAGCCACACACTACTTGCTAGTGTCAGCCACGCACCACGTGCCAGTATTAGCCACGCACCACCTACCAGTGTCAGCCACGCACCACTTGCCAGTGTGAACCACGCATCACTTGCCAGTGCCAGATACTCACCACTTGCCAGTGCCAGCAACTCATCACTTGCTAGTGCCAGACACTCACCACTTGCTGGTGCCAGACACTCATCACTTGCTAGTGCCAGATATTCACCATTTGCTGGTGCCAGACACTCACCACTTGCTAGTGCAAGACACGCACTTCTTGCTAGTGCTAGACACGCACCACTTGCCAATGCCAGACACACACCACTTGACCACTTGATCAGTTGTGATGAACACAACACATTTTTGCCGTATGTGTCTCACCAACACTCTTCAGCCGCCGCTATGAACATTATTCAATCACCAAGAAGGAGCCAAGCGACGAAAGATCCCTGAAATTCCTTTTCATCAAGAACAAAAAAGTCGACCTGCCACACCATCAGTTCTCAGTCAGTGGACGTGCACATCCTGTGATTGACAAGCAGAAAACCAACGGCCAGTTCGCTAGCAATTTATATCCAGAATTGACTGCCGTTGCAGAAAACGTCCCTGCCGCCTCCGTCATCAATGGTGATGAAGCTCTGGTTGAGGTACAGGCTACGAATCGTATTACATCAAGACCTGCTCACAAGAGTTTCAAATAGCTGCCCCTTTGTACACAATCTTAAAAGATGATGTTCTTTGAAATTTTAATAAAAAATCGCTATAATACTGATTTCTTTTATAATTTCCCTTGTAAATATTAATATTATTAAAACCAAGAACATAAAAAAAATGTAACTGCAGAAGGCCTATTGGCCCATATGAGGCAGCTCCTATCTATAACCACCCAATCCCCACTCATATACATGTAAAACGCAAGCTTGAAACAAGAAAAAATGCTTGTGGGCGTCAAGGAGAGTACGTACATACGTGAGTATGTGATTAAGTTACAGAAATTCCTGCAGTGATGGCTGAGAGAACCATCATTGCAGGAGAGAGAAGTGTTGAGGAAAGGAGTGTCTGACTGATTAAACCTACATTGTCACTGTATTTTAGGGCCACCTAAATAATCTTTGTTTTAATGTAATTATATTCTTTAAATATATTTGATATTATATCACCTTTCATCTATTATGGTCCTCTGCTACTGAAATATGGATATAAAATCACCTGAACGTGTCCAGCGTTGGATGAGGAAGCTAATTCTCCAAATTAGAAACCTGTCTTATAAAGAAAGATTAACAAAGCTTAAATTGCATTCACTGGAAAGGCGAAGAGTAAGGGGTGAAATGACAGAGGTTTACAAGTAGATGAATGGACATAACAAAGGGGATATTAATAGTATCAACAAAATCAGAACACGAAACAGTAGGTATAAACTGGATAAGATTAGGTTTCAACGAGAGACCTGGTTAAATACTGGTTTGGTAACAGGGTTGTTGATTTGTTGAATCAGCTGCCACATAGTATGGTGGAGAAGGGGGTCACTTGATTGTTTCAAGAGTGGGTTGGACATGTATATGAGTGGGGATTGGTGGATATAAATAGGAGCTGCCTGGTATGGGCCAATAGGCGTTCTGCAGTTACGTATATTTCTTATGTTCTGATGTTCTTATTATGTATAACAGCGGTCTCAGGACAGAGCCTTGAAGCACACCTCTTACAACATTTTCCCAGTCTGACTTATCCCCATTATACTAACTCTGTTTCCTTTGGTATAGCCACTCCCTAATCCAACTTATTACAGCATCCCCAATGTCATGAGCTTCTATCTTTTTAATCAGGCATTCATATGGCACTGTATCAAAAGCTTTTCTAAGGCAAAATAGGGTAAATAGGACACTAGGATTTATTAATCGACGTGTTAGCAATAAGACACCTGGTTGACCAGACCACACACTAGAAGGTGAAGGGACGACGACGTTTTGGTCCGTCCTGGACCATTCTCAAGTCGATTGTGATGAGGAAGTAAATGCAGGTAGTAAATAAGCTAGAGAGAGGTGGGGAGCAAAGTGTAGTAGAGGAGATAATAGTAGTAGGAATAAGAACTGCAGAGGGCCTATTGCCCATACGAGGCAGCTCCTATTATAACCACCGAATGAGAAGGAAATAGTAATAGGAACAAGAAGAGGATAGTAAGGAAACGTAAAGAAAACAAGAACGGAGAAGAGTGAGAGAGAAAGAAAGATAAATGGAAGGGTAAGCTTATGTTAGGTCACGTTTGTTAGAAAGATTAGAGCATAGCATTAGAGCTATGCTCTAATCTTTTTAACAAACGTGACCTAACATACGCTTATCCTTCATTTATTTTTCTTTCTATTTCCTTTTATTTCTCTTTTCTGTTCTTTGTTTTCTTGTACGTTCCCTTACTATCCTCTTCTTATTCCTATTATTACCTCCTTCTCGTTCGGTGGTTATAACAGGAGCTGTCTCGTATGGGCCAATATGCCCTCTGCAGTCTTTTTCCTACTACTATCTCCTCTACTACACTTTGCTCCCCACCTCTTTAGCCTATTTATTGCCTGCATCTACTTCCTCATCACAATCGACTTGAGAATGGTCCAGGACGGACCGAAACGTCGTCGTCCCTTCACATTCTAGTGTGTGGTCTGGTCAACTTACTTTACCCACGTTATTGTGACTCATCACCTGCAAGACACCTGGTGTTGTTTCTTCAGCTATATCTTGCTCTGATTATGCTCAATTTAGATTATGCAGTTCAGCTTTGGTCGCATTACTATAGAATTGATATAAATTCACTTGTCCAACGTAGGATGACGTAGAAGTTAATGCTGAAAATCAGAAACATGTCACATGAAAAAAGATTAACAAAGCTTAAATTGCATTCACTGGAAAGGCGAATAATTAGGGGTGACATGATAAAGCTTTACAAGTAGATGAATGGACATAACAAAAGGAATATGAATAGAGTATAAAATTATCAACACAAGACAGATCTCTAAACAATTAGTATAAATAGGATAAATTTAGATTTATTAAAGACATGGGTAAATACTGGTTCGGTAACAACGTTGTTGATTGGTTGTATAATCAATTACCGCATAACGTGGTGGAGGTGGGGTTCCTTGATTGTTTCAAACGCTGGCTGGACATGTATATGAGTGGGATTGGGTGGATATAAGTAGGAGCTGCCTCGTATGGGGTCATATAGCCTTCTACAGTTACCTTCATTCTTATGTTCATAAACCCTGTTAAACACTGCACAAATCTAAAAGGGCCGTGACGCGGGTTCGAACCTTCGTCTGAGAGGCCCCAGACGCGCCTTAGGCGAATGAGCTACGACGTAGAACAAGAATTGCAACCGGAAATGAACTTGACCTACCAAGGATCCTGCAGTCTCTCCGAGACACAAACCAGGATTTTACACATTTCCCCCATGCACCCGAGCTCTGGCAATAAGCTGTTCTACCTCTTTGCGCTTACTTCATTTCACACAGAAATCTGTTAAACACTGGTTTGGGAATAGGGTGGTTGGTCTGTGGAACAATTAATTAAGTACTAACAAACGTGAATTCTTATTTTACAGCACCTGACAGGCTTTCTGGCAGGTCAGGTGGAACGCGCGTAATATAAGCTGCTCTGTACCAAATTTTTCACTAACACCCTGTCAGACTGTGCATACCTTCCTAACTGGTCGGAATATACACCAGACTTTAATTTACAGGCGTTTATACATTTAGTTATTTGGTCGAGTGATCTCGTCTTGCTTTCATTGTTTTAAGATCCATAGATTGGATAATTTCGAATCCGAAACACTAGAACAAATCGCAGACTACATTTCAAAATATTGTATGATTATGTGGAAAATGCAACAAATGATACAAAATACTGCCAGTTTGCCGCTTAAAAAGAGCGTTGATTCCACGACTATTAATTCCGACAAAGAAAGGGTTATGAACGTTAAAAGTAAGATGTTGACGTCGATAATCGTGAAAACTATAATATACTTGCAAACTTATTTTCGGCGAGTCTTTTGAAGAACTACAACAACAATACGGAGTGCCCAACAACACCAGAGGTCACACGCTCAGTCTGATCTCCAGTGTCAGCAACACAACCACTATCCAGTGTGAGCTACACACTACTTGCTAGTGTCAGCCACGCACCACGTGCCAGTATTAGCCACGCACCACTTGCCGTGTCAGCCACGCACCACTTGCCAGTGCCAGATACTCACCACTTGCCAGTGCCAGCAACTCATCACTTGCCAGTGCCACACTCATCACTTGCTAGTGCCAGACACTCACCACTTGCTGGTGCAGACACTCCCACTTGCTAGTGCCAGATACTCACCATTTGCTGGTGCCAGACACTCACCACTTTCTAGTGCAAGACACGCACTTCTTGCTAGTGCTTGACACGCACCACTTGCACATGCCAGACACACACCACTTGATCAGTTGTGATGAACACCACATATTTTTGCCGTATGTGTCTCACCAACACTCTTCAGCCGGCCGTTATGAACATTATTCAATCACCAAGAAGGAGCAAGCGACGAAAGATCCCTGAAATTCCTTTTCATCAAGAACAAAAAAGTCGACCTGCCACACCATCAGTTCTCAGTCAGTGGACGTGCACATCCTGTGATTGACAAGCAGAAAACCAACGGCCAGTTTCGCTAGCAATTATATATCCAAATTGACTGCCGTTGCAGAAACGTCCCTGCCGCCTCCGTCGTCCATGGTGATGAAGCTCTCGTTGAGGTACAGGCTACCAATTGCTTACATCAAGACCTGCTCACAAGAGTTCCAAATAGCTGCCCCTTTGTACACACTCTTAAAAGATGATGTTTCTCGAAATTTTAATAAAAATCGTTTATAACTACTGATTTCTTTTATAATTTCCCTTGCAAATATTATTATTATTAAAACCAAGAACAAGAATAATGTAACTGCAGAAGGCCTATTGGCCCATATTGAGCCGCTCCTATCTATAACCACCCAATCCCACTCATAGTGGCAAGGTATATGCCTGCAAGTTCGGTTTGAGTTGTACTTGCCAAGTCATTGACGCGCTTCAGTGCTGTATGTACGACAGACGATTGTTCAAATATATTACATGCACATCCGGTACATCGTCCACCTTCTTCTACAGAGCCGTCGGTATAGCACTGATACACATCGGTACCATACTCTGGTACTTTCAGTATGCTTTTCAGTGTTAAACTGTTTTAATAAAGTAGAGTGCANGTTTTCGGCGTGAAGGCACTGAGTAGATCTAGGCAACACATGAAGTTTCAAGCTAAACTCTCTAATATGCTGCACTCACCTGAGGTTTATAGAAGAAGAACGAAATCTGATTATGTATTTTGGTTCTACAAGGTAGCCAACTCCATCAAAATATTAAATATGTACCCAACTCAATAATGATTAATCAACCAATTACTACATGGGATAACTGGGATCTATCAGTTGATTTTGTAAATGTGCCCAAGAAAGATAGTGTGCACTCTACTTTATTAAAACAGTTAACACTGAAAAGCATTACTGAAAGTACTCAGAGTATGGGTAACGATGTGTATCAGTGCTATACCGACGGCTCTGTAGAAGAAGGTGGACGATGTACCGGATGTGCATGTAATATATTTGAACAATCGTCTCTCGTACATACAGCACTGAAGCGCGTCAATGACTTGGCAAGTACAACTCAAACCGAACTTGCAGGCATATACCTTGCCACTATGAGTGGGATTGGGTGGTTATAGATAGGAGCTGCCTCATATGGGCCAATAGGCCTTCTGCAGTTACATTTATTCTAATGTTCTTGGTTTTAATAATAATAATATTTGCAAGGGAAATTATAAAAGAAATCAGTATTATAACGATTTTTTATTAAAATTTCGAAGAACATCATCTTTTAAGATTGTGTACAAAGGGGCAGCTATTTGGAACTCTTGTGAGCAGGTCTTGATGTAATGCAATTGGTAGCCTGTACCTCAACGAGAGCTTCATCACCATGGACGACGGAGGCGGCAGGGACGTTTCTGCAACGGCAGTCAATTTTGGATATAAATTGCTAGCGAACTGGCCGTTGGTTTTCTGCTTGTCAATCACAGGATGTGCACGTCCACTGACTGAGAACTGATGGTGTGGCAGGTCGACTTTTTTGTTCTTGATGAAAAGGAATTTCAGGGATCTTTCGTCGCTTGGCTCCTTCTTGGTGATTGAATAATGTTCATAACGGCCGGCTGAAGAGTGTTGGTGAGACACATACGGCAAAAATATGTGGTGTTCATCACAACTGATCAAGTGGTGTGTGTCTGGCATTTGCAAGTGGTGCGTGTCAAGCACTAGCAAGAAGTGCGTGTCTTGCACTAGAAAGTGGTGAGTGTCTGGCACCAGCAAATGGTGAGTATCTGGCACTAGCAAGTGGTGAGTGTCTGGCACCAGCAAGTGGTGAGTGTCTGGCACTAGCAAGTGATGAGTTGCTGGCACTGGCAAGTGATGAGTTGCTGGCACTGGCAAGTGGTGAGTATCTGGCACTGGCAAGTGGTGCGTGGCTGACACTGGCAAGTGGTGCGTGGCTAATACTGGCACGTGGTGCGTGGCTGACACTAGCAAGTAGTGTGTAGCTCACACTGGATAGTGGTGTGTTGCTGACACTGGAGATCAGACTGAGCGTGTGACCTCTGGTGTTGTTGGGCACTCCGTATTGTTGTTGTAGTTCTTCAAAAGACTCGCCGAAAATAAGTTTGCAAGTATTATTATAGTTTTCACGATTATCGACGTCAACATCTTTACTTTTAACGTTCATAACCCTTTCTTTGTCGGAATTAATAGTCGTGGAATCAACGCTCTTTTTAAGCGGCAAACTGGCAGTATTTTGTATCATATTTGTTGCATTTTCCACATAATCCATACAATATTTTGAAATGTAGTCTGCGATTTGTTCTAGTGTTTCGGATTCGAAATTATCCAATCTATGGATCTTAAAACAATGAAAGCAAGACGAGATCACTCGACCAAATAAGTAAATGTATAAACGCCTGTAAATTAAAGTCTGGTGTATATTCCGACCAGTTAGGAAGTTATGCACAGTCTGATAGGGTGTTAGTGAAAAAATTTGGTACAGAGCAGCTTATATTATGCGCGTTCCACCTGACCTGCCAGAAAGCCTGTCAGGTGCTGTAAAATAAGAATTCACGTTTGTTAGTACTTAATTAATTGTTCCACAGACCAACCACCCTATTCCCAAACCAGTGTTTAACAGATTTCTGTGTGAAATGAAGTAAGCGCAAAGAGGTAGAACAGCTTATTGCCAGAGCTCGGGTGCATGGGGGAAATGTGTAAAATCCTGGTTTGTGTCTCGGAGAGACTGCAGGATCCTTGGTAGGTCAAGTTCATTTCCCGGTTGCAATTCTTGTTCTACGTCGTAGCTCATTCGCCTAAGGCGCGTCTGGGGCCTCTCAGACGAAGGTTCGAACCCGCGTCACGGCCCTTTTAGATTTGTGCAGTGTTTAACAGGGTTTATGAACATAAGAATGAAGGTAACTGTAGAAGGCCTATTGACCCCATACGAGGCAGCTCCTACTTATATCCACCCAATCCCACTCATATACATGTCCAGCCAGCGTTTGAAACAATCAAGGAACCCCACCTCCACCACGTTATGCGGTAATTGATTATACAACCAATCAACAACCTTGTTACCGAACCAGTATTTACCCATGTCTTTAATAAATCTAAATTTATCCTATTTATACCAATTGTTTAGAGATCTGTCTTGTGTTGATAATTTAAATACTCTATTCATATTCCTTTTGTTATGTCCATTCATGTACTTGTAAAGATTTATCATGTCACCCCTAATTATTCGCCTTTCCAGTGAATGCAATTTAAGCTTTGTTAATCTTTTTTCGTGTGACATGTTTCTGATTTTGAGCATTAACTTCTACGTCATCCTATGTTGGACAAGTGAATTTATATCAATTCTATAGTAATGCGACCAAAGCTGAACTGCATAATCTAAATTGAGCATAATCAGAGCAAGATATAGCTGAAGAACAACACCAGGTGTCTTGCAGGTGATGAGTCACAATAACGTGGGTAAAGTAAGTTGACCAGACCACACACTAGAATGTGAAGGGACGACGACGTTTCGGTCCGTCCTGGACCATTCTCAAGTCGATTGTGATGAGGAAGTAGATGCAGGCAATAAATAGGCTAAAGAGAGGTGGGGAGCAAAGTGTAGTAGAGGAGATAGTAGTAGGAAAAAGAACTGCAGAGGGCATATTGGCCCATACGAGACAGCTCCTGTTATAACCACCGAACGAGAAGGAGGTAATAATAGGAATAAGAAGAGGATAGTAAGGGAACGTACAGAAAACAAAGAACAGAAAAGAGAAATAAAAGGAAATAGAAAGAAAAATAAATGGAAGGATAAGCTTGTGTTAGGTCACGTTTGTTAAAAAGATTAGAGCATAGCTTTAATGCTATGCTCTAATCTTTCTAACAAACGTGACCTAACATAAGCTTACCCTTCCATTTATCTTTCTTTCTCTCTTCACTCTTCTCCGTTCTTTGTTTTCTTTACGTTCCCTTACTATCCTCTTCTTATTCCTATTACTATTTCCTTCTCATTCGGTGGTTATAATAGGAGCTGCCTCGTATGGGCAGCTCTGCAGTTCTTATTCCTACTACTATTATCTCCTCTACTACACTTTGCTCCCCACCTCTCTCTAGCTTATTTACTACCTGCATTTACTTCCTCATCACAATCGACTTGAGAATGGTCCAGGACGGACCAAAACGTCGTCGTCCCTTCACCTTCTAGTGTGTGGTCTGGTCAACCAGGTGTCTTATTGCTAACACGTCGATTAATAAATCCTAGTGTCCTATTTACCCTATTTTGCCTTAGAAAAGCTTTTGATACAGTGCCATATGAATGCCTGATTAAAAAGATAGAAACTCATGACATTGGGGATGCTGTAATAAGTTGGATTAGGGAGTGGCTATACCAAAGGAAACAGAGTTTGTATAAATGGGGATAAGTCAGACTGGGAAAATGTTGTAAGAGGTGTGCTTCAAGGCTCTGTCCTGAGACCGCTGTTATACATAATAAGAACATCAGAACATAAGAATATACGTAACTGCAGAACGCCTATTGGCCCATACCAGGCAGCTCCTATTTATATCCACCAATCCCCACTCATATACATGTCCAACCCACTCTTGAAACAATCAAGTGACCCCCTTCTCCACCATACTATGTGGCAGCTGATTCAACAAATCAACAACCCTGTTATCAAACCAGTATTTAACCAGGTCTCTCGTTGAAACCTAATCTTATCCAGTTTATACCTACTGTTTCGTGTTCTGATTTATGTTGATACTATTAATATCCCCTTTGTTATGTCCATTCATCTACTTGTAAACCTCTGTCATTTCACCCCTTACTCTTCGCCTTTCCAGTGAATGCAATTTAAGCTTTGTTAATCTTTCTTTATAAGACAGGTTTCTAATTTGGAGATTTAGCTTCCTCATCCAACGCTGGACACGTTCAGGTGATTTTATATCCATATTTCAGTAGCAGAGGACCATAATAGATGAAAAGGTGATATAATATCAAATATATTTAAAGAATATAATTACATTAAAACAAAGATGATTTAGGTGGCCTAAAATACAGTGACAATGTAGGTTTAATCAGTCAGACACTCCTTTTCCTCAACACTTCTCTCTCCTGCAATGATGGTTCTCTCAGCCATCACTGCAGGAATTTCTGTAACTTAATCACATACTCACGTATGTACGTACTCTCCTTGACGCCCACAAGCATTTTTTTCTTGTTTCAAGCTTGCGTTTTACATGTATATGAGTGGGGATTGGGTGGTTATAGATAGGAGCTGCCTCATATGGGCCAATAGGCCTTCTGCAGTTACATTTATTTTTATGTTCTTGGTTTTAATAATATTAATATTTACAAGGGAAATTATAAAAGAAATCAGTATTATAGCGATTTTTTATTAAAATTTCAAAGAACATCATCTTTTAAGATTGTGTACAAAGGGGCAGCTATTTGAAACTCTTGTGAGCAGGTCTTGATGTAATACGATTCGTAGCCTGTACCTCAACCAGAGCTTCATCACCATTGATGACGGAGGCGGCATGGACGTTTTCTACAACGGCAGTCAATTCAGGATATAAATTGCTAGCGAACTGGCCGTTGGTTTTCTGCTTGTCAATCACAGGATGTGCACGTCCACTGACTGAGAACTGATGGTGTGGCAGGTCGACTTTTTTGTTCTTGATGAAAAGGAATTTCAGGGATCTTTCGTCGCTTGGCTCCTTCTTGGTGATTGAATAATGTTCATAGCGGCCGGCTGAAGAGTGTTGGTGAGACACATACGGCAAAAATGTGTTGTGTTCATCACAACTGATCAAGTGGTCAAGTGGTGTGTGTCTGGCATTGGCAAGTGGTGCGTGTCTAGCACTAGCAAGAAGTGCGTGTCTTGCACTAGCAAGTGGTGAGTGTCTGGCACCAGCAAATGGTGAATATCTGGCACTAGCAAGTGATGAGTGTCTGGCACCAGCAAGTGGTGAGTGTCTGGCACTAGCAAGTGATGAGTTGCTGGCACTGGCAAGTGGTGAGTATCTGGCACTGGCAAGTGATGCGTGGTTCACACTGGCAAGTGGTGCGTGGCTGACACTGGTAGGTGGTGCGTGGCTAATACTGGCACGTGGTGCGTGGCTGACACTAGCAAGTAGTGTGTGGCTCACACTGGATAGTGGTGCGTTGCTGACACTGGAGATCAGACTGAGCGTGTGACCTTTGGTGTTGTTGGACACTCCGTATTGTTGTTGTAGTTCTTCGAAGGTCTCGCCAAAAATGAGTTTGCAAGTATTATTATAGTTTTCACGATTATCGACATCAATATCGGGACTTTTGGCGGTTATAACTCTTTCTTTATCAGCATTAATATTCGTGGAATCAACGCTCTTCTTAAGCGGCAAACTGGCAGCAGTTTGTATGATATTTGTTGAATTTTCCTCAGAATCCTTACAACAATATTTTGAAATGTAATCTGCGATTTGTTCTAGTGTTTCGGAATCGGAATTATCCATTCTATGTCTGGCACTGGCAAGTGGTGCGTGGTCGTCACTGGCAAGTAGTGTGTTGTTGACACTGGATAGTGGTGCATGGCTGACCCTGGAGATCAGACTGAGCGTGTGACCTCTGGTGTTGTTGCACACTCCGTATTGTTGTTGTAGTTCTTCGAAGGTCTCGCCAAAAATGAGTTTGCAAGTATTATTATAGTTTTCACGATTATCGACATCAATATCGGGACTTTTGGCTGTTATAACTCTTTCTTTATCAGCATTAATATTCGTGGAATCAACGCTCTTCTTAAGCGGCAAACTGGTAGCAGTTTGTATGATATTTGTTGAATTTTCCTCAGAATCCTTACAACAATATTTTGAAATGTAATCTGCGATTTGTTCTAGTGTTTCGGAATCGGAATTATCCATTCTATGTCTGGCACTGGCAAGTGGTTCGTGGTCGTCACTGGCAAGTAGTGTGTTGTTGACACTGGATAGTGGTGCATGGCTGACCCTGGAGATCAGACTGAGCGTGTGACCTCTGGTGTTGTTGCACACTCCGTATTGTTTTTGTAGTTCTTCAAAGGACTCGCCGAAAATAAGTTTGCAAGTATCATTATAGTTTTCACGATTATCGACGTCAATACCTTTACTTTTAACGTTCATAACCCTTTCTTTGTCGGGGTTAATAGTCGTAGAATCAACGCTCTTTTTAAGTGGCAAACTGGCAGTATTTTGTATTATATTTGTTGCATTTTCCACATAATCCATACAATTTTTGAAATGTAATCTGCGATTTGTTCTAGTGTTTCGGATTCGGAATTATCCATTCTATGGATCTTAAAACACTGAAAGCAAGACGAGATCACTCGACCAATTAACTAAATGTGTAAACGCCTGTAAATTAAAGTCTGGTGTATATTCCGACCAGTTAGGAAGGTATGCACAGTCTGACAGGGTGTTAGTGAGAAAATTTGGTACAGAGCAGCTTATATTACGCGCGTACCACCTGACCTGCCAGAAAGCCAGTCAGGTGCTGTAAAATAAGAATTCATGTTTGTTAGTAATTAATTAATTGTTCTATTCTATTCCCAAACCAGTGTTTCACATCTTTTAAGGGTCTGAGTTGTGGTGCATTGAGTTAAAGGGAGGTACCAGTTATGAAAGTGCTGTAAGGTATGTGCTGGCTAGGGTTCGGAATCTCTTGGTGGGAAAGTGTTTAAGGTTGTAAAAACTTCTCTGCATGTTAGGCGAGTTGTGCAATAAGCAGTACCACAGAGTTCTCCCATATTAACAGGAATTTGATGAAAGAACGTGAGTAGACCTCACTAAATTTTCTAATGCCCTTGGGAGGTGGTGATATCTGGGTGGTTTAAATACCCCGAAACCACCACTCTTTTTAAGGGTCTGAGTTGTATTGCAGTGGGTTAAAGGCGTACCAGCTATGCCATTTGCA
>WNGS01168671.1:62956-73612 GCA_020271785.1 Procambarus virginalis | reverse complement strand
TGTGTGTGTGTGTGTGTGTGTGTGTGTGTGTACTCACCTAGTTGTACTCACCTAGTTGTGCTTGCGGGGGTTGAGCTCTGGCTCTTTGGTCCCGCCTCTCAACCGTCAATCAACAGGTGTACAGTTTCCTGAGCCTATTGGGCTCTATCATATCTACACTTGAAACTGTGTATGGAGTCAGCCTCCACCACATCGCTTCCTAATGCATTCCATTTGTCAACCACTCTGACACTAAAAAAGTTCTTTCTAATATCTCTGTGGCTCATTTGGGCACTCAGTTTCCACCTGTGTCCCCTAGTGCGTGTGCCCTTGTGTTAAACAGCCTGTCTTTATCAACCCTGTCGATTCCCCTGAGAATCTTGAATGTGGTGATCATGTCCCCCTAACTCTTCTGTCTTCCAACGAAGTGAGGTTTAATTCCTGTAGTCTCTCCTCGTAGCTCATACCTCTCAGCTCGGGTACTAGTCTGGTGGCAAACCTTTGAACCTTTTCCAGTTTAGTCTTATGCTTGACTAGATATGGACTCCATGCTGGAGCCGCATACTCCAGGATTGGTCTGACATATGTGGTATATAATGTTCTGAAAGATTCCTTACACAAGTTTCTAAAGGCCGTTCTTATGTTAGCCAACCTGGCATATGCTGCTGATGTTATCCTCTTGATATGAGCTTCAGGGGACAGGTCTGGCGTGATATCAACCCCCAGGTCTTTCTCTCTCTCTGACTCTTGAAGTATTTCATCTCCCAAATGATACCTTGTATCTGGTCTCCTGCTTCCTACCCCTATCTTCATTACATTACATTGCTTGGGTTAAACTCTAACAGCCATTTGTTCGACCATTCCTGCAGCTTGTCCAGGTCTTCTTGAAGCCTCAAGCTGTCCTCCTCTGTCTTAATCCTTCTCATAATTTTGCGTCGTCAGCAAACATTGAGAGGAATGAGTCTATACCCTCTGGGAGATCATTTACGTATATCAGAAACAGGATAGGTCCAAGCACAGAGCCCTGTGGGACTCCACTGGTGACTTCACGCCATTCTGAGGTCTCACCCCTCACTGTAACTCTCTGCTTCCTATTGCTTAGGTACTCCCTTATCCACTGGAGCGCCCTACCAGTTACTCCTGCCTGTTTCTCCAGCTTATGCATCAACCTTTTATGGGGTACTGTGTCAAAGGCTTTCCGACAGTCCAAAAAATGCAGTCCGCCCATCCTTCTCTTTCTTGCTTAATCTTTGTCACCTGATCGTAGAATTCTATCAAGCCTGTAAGGCAAGATTTACCCTCCCTGAACCCATGTTGATGGGTTGTCACGAAGTCTCTTCTCTCCAGATGTGTTACTAGGTTTTTTCTCACAATCTTCTCCATCACCTTGCATGGTATACAAGTTAAGGACACTGGCCTGTAGTTCAGTGCCTCTTGTCTGTCACCCTTTTTAAATATTGGTACTACATTAGCAGTCTTCCATATTTCTGGTAGGTCTCCCGTTTCCAGTGACCTACTATACACTATGGAGAGTGGCAAGCAAAGTGCTCCTGCACACTCTTTCAATACCCATGGTGAGATTCCATCCGGCCCAACAGCTTTTCTCACATCCAGCTCCAATAGGTGCTTCTTGACCTCATCTCTTGTAATTTCGAACCTTCCAAGGTCACCTGGTTTGCTGCCACCTCTCCTAGCGCCGTGACTTCTCCCTGTTCTATTGTAAAGACCTCCTGGAACCTTTTGTTGAGTTCTTCACACACCTCTTTGTCATTCTCTGTGTACCTGTCCTCGCCCACCCTAAGTTTCATCACCTGTTCCTTCACTGTTGTCTTCCTCCTGATGTGACTGTGTAGTAGCTTTGGTTCGGTCTTGGCTTTATTAGCTATATCATTTTCATACCTTTTCTCAGCTGCTCTTCTCACACTAACATACTCGTTCCTGGTTCTCTGGTATCTCTCTCTACTTTCTGGTGTTCTGTTATTACGGAAGTTCCTCCATGCCCTTTTGTTCAGCTCCTTTGCTTTCATACATTCCCTATTAAACCACGGATTCTTCCTTTGCTTCTCTGTTTTTTCCTGTTGGGCTGGGACAAATCTGCTTACAGCCTCCTGACATTTTTGGGTGACATAGTCCATCATGTCTTGTACGGACTTGGTTCCGAGTTCTGTGTCCCAATGTATATCCCATAGGAATTTATTCATCTCCTCATAGTTTCCCTTTCGGTACGCCAGCCCTTTGTTTCCCAGTTCTTTTTTGGGGGTGATAATTCCTAGCTCAACCAGGTACTCAAAGCTCAATACACTATGATCACTCATTCCCAAGGGGGCTTCCAACTTAACTTCCCTTATATCCAAGTCATTTAGGGTAAATATCAGATCAAGCAAGGCTGGTTCATCCCCTCCCTCGTTCTTGTCGGTCCCTTGACGTGTTGACTTAGAACGTTTCTTTTTGCCACATCCAGCAGCTTAGCTCTCCATGTGTCTGGGCCTCCATGTGGGTCTCTGTTCCCCCAATCTATCTTTCCATGATTGAAGTCTCCCATGATTAGTAGCCTGGATCCGTTCCTGCTAGCCACAGAAGCTGCTCTCTCTATTATATTGATGGTGGCCTAGTTGTTTCTATCATATTCCTGTCTGGGTCTTCTGTCATTCGGTGGGGGGTTATATATGACTACTACTATAATTTTCTGTCCTCCAGTTGCTATGGTGCCTGATATGTAGTCACTGAAACCTTCACAGTTTTGAATTACCATCTCTTCAAAACTCCAACCTTCTCTTAGTAGTAAAGCTACACCACCTCCTCCACTCCCTTCTCTCTCTCTTTCCTCACTACATAGTAGCCCTGTGGAAACACTGCATTTGTTATGGTGTTTGTTAGCTTTGTTTCTGTGAGTGCTATTATGGCTGGGTTTTCTTCTAGTGCCCATTCTCCGAGTTCACTTGTTTTATTTGTAATCCCATCTATGTTAGTGTACATTGCCTTGAAGCTCACTTTCTTCAGTTCATTTTCTTATCCCTTTCTTGGCGAGCATTCTGCTGGTGTGGGAAGCTTTTCCATGGGTGAGAAGATCTGTGAGGTGGTTTGCTGGGTCTCAGAGGAGTTTGGGGTGGGGGGTGGGGGTTTCAGGGAAGGGGGGACAGGTAGGGTGTGGGTTAAGGAGATAGGGGGGGACATGGAGGATTCGGGGTGAGGGGGGAGGAGGGATAGGGTGGGTATGGGATGAAGGGGGAGGGGGACAGGGGGGGCAAGGTGGGAGGGGGGACATGATGGGAATGGGGAAGGGGTGACAGGGTAAGAATGGGGTAGGGCGGGAGGGAGGGTTGGGTGGGGGCAGGTAGGGTGAGGGGAAGGGAGGGTTTCTATGCAGAGGGGGGTGGTGGTGTTGCCCTCCCCTCTGGTGTTGCTGGGATGCTGGTTTTGGGTTCGCCTCTTGTCTCTAGGACTGTTGTGTTGGGGGCTGTGATTTCCTGGTTTGCTCCTCTCTCCCTGCGCTTCCTCCTTGCCTCTGCTGCCCTGGCTCTCTCCTCCTTCGTCCTGTCCCTCTGCAGGAATACTTTCTTGTATCCCTCCACATGCTGGAGATGACTCTTCCTTTCGAGAATATCCTCCTTCGTGGTTTCGTTTGTAAACACCACCTTTACAAGTCGGTTTCTGTCCTTGTTGTACCAACCCAACCTGAAAACCTTCTCAATGTTTCTTTCAGCCCCTTCCATCTGTAACCCCTTCAGTAGCCCCTGTACTGCCTCTCTATCCTTGCTATTCCATTCTTGCCTGTTGGATCCTTCCTGTTCTTTGATGCCAACAACTACCACTGACCTTTTTCTCTCCAGCAGCTGAGTGGTGCACCTTGCTGCTTCCTGTGAGGTGGCTGCTTGCATGGCTACCTCCCTCACTGTGTCCATAGCTTCTGAGCTCTTTTTCAGTATGTCCGCAAATGTTTCAGTTACAGAGGCATTACCTTCCAATGTAACATTCCCACCTTCCCTTTGGATGATAATCTGATTTTTCTCTTTATTTTTCTCTGTGAGGTATTTGATCTCCTTCCTTGCTGATGTCAGCTCACTTTGCAGGTTGTTAATTGTAATCCTCATTTCCTGCATCTCCTTCCTGAATTCTTCCAGAACTTGGGTTAACATGTCCTTAGTTTGGTCACTCTGGCTGTTCCCTGTGTCCCTGTTGTGAGAGCAAGAGAGCAAGAATAGTCCTAGTGTGAGAGTGGGTGTGGTGGGAGTGGGGGAAGTGTTTTGGGAGAGTAGGAGTGGTGGGGGGAGGGGAGTGTGTTGGGGGAGTGAGATGTGAGGTTAAGAGGTGGGTGAGGTGTAGTCTTCAGATTACGGTGGGGGGGGGGGGGGATTAGTGGCTTATCTGGGTTCCCAATGAGCTCACAGTTGCTGTCCCTGATACCTGTCTACCACGATTGCATTATTACGATTGTATTATTGAATGGAATGCAATAGTGTCTATGATATGATATTATATAAACCTTGCACACTATTGGAGACTTATGAAAGACACTTACCAGCCAGCCCCCCACAAGCACTCTAGGTGAATACACGGCGGGTCGTCGGTAATCCTGTGAGGTCTTCAGGTCTCCACGTGGGTCCCAGCTGATGCGACTGATGCTGCCTCAAGAAGTCGATCTTCACTAGCTATCTTCTCCAAATTCACTAAGATAATTCACCACGAGATGTGATCAATGTGTTGCATTACAATGTCACTGTTCAATTTACACTGTCCCAATTTTCACTGCACAGTACACCCGCTCCCTTGACCCTATTGTTCTCTCAGCGGACCGCTCACCCTACACGTCTGCTCACGATCAAAGGTGACCCAACATGTAGCCACAGCGTGTGGCGACAGTGTGTGGCCACGGAGTGATGCGCCGCGCCCACTAAGGTGGTTCGGCTCAAGCTGCCTGCATAGTCCTCGAACATACACAACTGGTGTGGAAGACTCGTGAATGCACGTGCGCGCACACACACACACACACACACACACACACACACACACACACACACACACACACACACACACACACACACACACACACTCACACACACACACACCACACACACACACATGGGACACGAATGTAGCCAGCGACGGTAGGAGACACATGCGTGTGCGTGTGCGTGCAATGGCTTATAATAGGAGCCGAATTTGCCCCCTGCCTCTGTGTTAACAACAATGGCTGACCACTCCTACCTCCTTACTGATGCTCCTGGCTTACTGTCCAGATATCAGTAACTGATAGAAAGGTCACATTTACTTTACTTTAATACTGATAATTAAATTATCAGAACATAATTGAACAGAACAATTAAATAAATCAAACATACACAACTGGTGTGGAAGACTCGTGAATGCGCGCGCTCGCGCACACACCCACACACATGGGACACGCATGTAGCCAGCGACGGTAGGAGACACATGCGTGTGCGTGCGTGCGTGCGTGCGTGCGTGCGTGCATGCGTTCCCGTAAGCGGTAACTTCTACCCAGAATGAGCCACGATGAGATTTTAAAATATATATACGATCCTGAACAAGAATTTGATGATATTTTACCTCACACTGTACACCTGATTAATTGACCAGAAATGGGGTACATACCAGTCTGTTTCCCACTCACACAACTAGATGAGTAATGACGTTGTATGGTTGATGATGATGTTCCGTCGTCGCCTTCCACTAGATGATTCACTAAGTTCTTCTTCTATCTACACAAAACTCTGGAGTCAGTCACTGTATCGTTGTGTTGCGGTTCACTAATTTACTGTACCACTGATCACAATCACCACCCAAGAAACACAATCACCAGTTCCATGGCGGGTGGCTGTCAGGTCAGGTCGCTCTACGCTGTCCTCCACACTATGCACCGGTGATCCACTAGCTCCACTTTGATTTCTTTGCACAATCGCTAGCGATATAACTATGCTATGTAGCACCCTGCTAGCTACACACTGCGAGAGGCCAAATACTATGATCTAGCCTCAATAATCCTTCAATGTCCCGAGAAATTGACGAATTTCCGAAGACCTCGCCAATCGCGTGTGTCTCCTACCGTCGCTGGCTACATGCGTGTCCAATGTATGTATGTGTGTGTGTGTGTGTGTGTGTGTGTGTGTGTGTGTGTGTGTGTGTGTGTGTGTGTGTGTGTGTGTGTGTGTGTGTGTGTGTGTGTGTGTGTGTGTGTGTGTGTATGTGTGTGTGTGTGTGTGTGTGTGTGTGTGTGTGTGTGTGTGTGTGTGTGTGTGTGTGTGTGTGTGTGCGTGCGCGCGAGTATTCACGAGTCTTCCACACCAGTTGTGTATGTTCGAGGACTATGCAGGCAGCCTGAGCCGCACCACCTTAGTGGGCGCGGTGCATCACTCCATGGCCACACTCTGTCGCCACACCCTGTGGCTACACCGAGTTGAGGCACGTGGTTATGGCAGAGCCAAGTGTGAGCGAGTTGGGTGATCTTCAGCTTCAAGGCTTCAGCCTGGGGAGGGTGTATGTGAGGAGTATATATGTGGAGACCGAAACGAGAGTACTCAGATTTATGTATTGCGCAGTTGTCTCAGTTTTGATGTGAAATCAAATACCAGCTGTGATTGTCCCAAGCTGTGGTTGTCCCAAGCTTTTAGGCCAGGGAAGCCAGTGGGAGAGGCACATCTGTGTTGACGTCAAGTAGCAGCTGTAGGACTGTAAAGACGTGAGTGTGTATGATATACACAGTAACACAAGTAGATGTATTGTAATACAAATTATGTGTTGAATGGCTCGGATATGTAAACCAGTCAGTGTGGAGATTTTCCATATAAATGTTACTTTGATCTGAAAATTCTATATATATATATCGTTCAGAGTCAACATTCAAGACATGTTGCCATGTATGTATATCATTTCAGAGGAAAGCAGGTGCAAGATCAGAGTATTATAGAGTTGGTCAAGTGACACGCTGAGTTCTGTAATAATTGTGTAATTTTCTCTAGTGATATAAGGGATTTATTCATGAGAGGTAATGTGTATGAATTTTTAATTTTCATGCAAGGTGTACCATTTCCATGAGTGTGTCATTGCAGGCCCAGTAAATGGTCAGACTAAGGTCATGGTTGGTCGGTTGACACCCTGGTGTCTGTAATTACTGTGTCATGTGTTGTGTGGGGAGTCAGTAATTGTGATTGCTGACCTACTGAGTTGTGATATCATTAGCATATGGGGTATGTTAATTAATGACATCTATGCTCTGTGTGTGTTTGGGCAGTGTTCAGTGTAATTGTATTCATTATATTATTGCACTGGAAACTGTGTTGCCTGGTGGAAATCTTAATCGAGAAATTTGGGTATTTAGAGTTAATTAAGGGGTCTTTAACTAATCAGGGGATTCACAGTGTGTAATGATGGAGTAAGCAATTGATTAGTTATTCTGACTAATCAGGAAAATTAGTGCCAGCTGTCGGTGGAGTGACAGTGTTTTGAGTTAACGTATTTTCATTGCTGAAGTAATTATCTGTCCCTGGGACAGAAAAAAGGCTAATTTGGATCATTAGCATTCAAAGTGATTCCACACAGTCATTCTTTGCAGGTTGTTGCAAGAGTATGGGGCAGTGATGTAGGTGTATACATTTGTATTGTTGCCAAATCGTATGTGTCATTACTGTGAGTGTTCACAGTAATTAACGTGTTGCAGTGGGCAGCAAGCATATGGGGCCGTGACATTTATTTGTTATATCACTGAGAGTGTGACCTGTGTAACCTGAGGGTACTTTGTGTTTCTTTAGTTGAGTTGACGACTTAAGGATTCAGTGAGTTAATTAGGGGGTAATTAGCTTCATAAGGGGTTGCACATTACTTAATTAGGGAGCTGCTATGGTAGACAGTGTTGAGCTTATCGAGATACGTTTCAGGTACAATTAATTGTCCGTATGACAACTAATTGCCCACTCTAGCTAATTGTGTAATTAGCATTTCCATCATGAATTCACATAGTGGGGAGGAACTGTCAAAGGTTGACAGTATTTGTGTTAACGTAATTTGCTCGCAACTAATTGCCTGTGGGATGGCAATTAGTGACTCATGTTAATTAGTGGAGTAATTAACGTTAAAGTGTTTGACTGTCGTAGGGCGAAGTCACTGGGCTACCATAACTCGTTGGATTAATCATATCTGTCTGTGGGGGGGGGCAGATGATTAAGCACCAAAGCTAATTGGGGGTAATTAACACCTCGTCCGTGAATTCACAGTGTTTGATGACACCTGTTTAGGCAGTGTGGAAGCAGAAAGGTATACGTGTGTAATTAATTATCGGTCCAGGGGATTGTTAATTAATTTCTTTGGGTTAATTAGAGGTAATTAACGCTCATTAAAGTAAATTTGATAGTAACTGTTGAGATGCTACCGAGAGAGTGGTAAGCTTAGTTAACGTAACTCGATTGGGATTCAATTAGTTCGACAGTAATTAGGAATTATTCACTGAGTTCTTGAGGGGACAAGTGTGATGTAATTAAGAGATAACGAGTTTTTGTTTAACAGTTTGACTTGTTATAGGAGACAAGTGTTTGTGATTAACGTAGAGTACTCTTTTGTTTTGTTGTCTAGGGAGACAAGTGTTTGTGATTAACGTAGAGTACTTTGTTGCTGACTGCTGTTAACAGTCAATTAACGTAATTAATCACATAATCAATTTAGTAATTGAAAAAGGTAATTTGTTTGATTATCGTCTCTGGAGATGAGAGTTAACACTTTCGATCGTTAACGATGCAGTATGGGGTAAAAAATTTAGTAGGCGAATGCTCTTTAACAATGCGATTCATTAGTGCTTCGTTAGAGATGGCTTGATCAAAGTGAGAAAGACTTCAGGAGGTAAAATGTTTACAATTGCTAATGAGGATAACCTCAACACTTTCCTCTCCCAATGTGGTTTGTCTCACCTTATTATCCCTCTCAATAAGTCAACATAATTAACCCCTTGTCACCTAGTGCGGGCTAGGTATCCTAATTCTCTTTGTTACACTTTTTAAATTTTTTTTAATTTACTTTTTACTAGTCTTTTATCGGACTTAATTAATTGAGTGCATAAATATTTCTTTAGTTCCTATTAATTATACGATCATAACTAAACTATTTATAGTTAATAATCATTAGCTTAAATTTGCCTATGTTAATTATTCAACTTTTTTCTTTGATTTCATTTATTACCTAGGTTGCCTAGCCTCGCCATACTCCCTTACTCCATTGTACCCCTGGCTTTGCCTGTGTCTCAAAATGCAAATTAATACTTATAGTGTACCTGAGAATACTTGTAAGCAATCTACCTCATTTTTCTGTTTTTTTGTTCATTTTGTGTTTGTTTTGTATAGTCTTGTTTATATATTTTTTCCCCCCTTTTACATCAAAATTTTAATTTGTAATTGCCATTCTTGCCTTGTTTTCCTACAACCAACCTTTTCACGCAGACAAGTATAGACCCAGAAGTAAACCTCTTATCCACTATGTATGACAATCATCACTTTAATGATCAAAATTGCAGATATTTTACAGCACATGATGTAAACAATGTATTAACACACAATCACAATATCTCTGTAACCAACTTGAACGTTAGATCTCTAGGTAAACACTTCGATGATGTTAGTGCCTTGATTGAAACTATTGACAATAAACTCGCTTTTATTATACTTACTGAAACGTGGTTAAAAGAGGATACTACTCAACTCTTTAACATGCCTAACTACTCAGCAATTCACAACTGTCGTCAAATTCAGAGAGGTGGTGGTACTGCTCTTTACTACCACCAAGAACTAACATGCTTAAAAGTAATTAGAACTAGAGACTGCTGTGGGGAGTATATCTTCGCCAGTTTCAGAGTCAAGGGTGCCGAGTCTGTCCTGTCTGTGGGTGCAGTCTATAGAATTCCTAACACCGGTGTGTCCGAATTCAACTCAAACCCTAAAAATCTAATACTAGAAAACAGACTGAACAAAAACCATCTAATTATCTCAGGGGACTTTAATATCGACCTCTGCGAGCCTGAACACCCTACTGCTGCCAGCTGCCTCAACTGTATGAATTCCTGCTTCCTCATACCCTTAATCACTAGACCTACTAGAATCACTGATAGTACTGCCACGACTCTAGATCACATCTGGACCAGCATAACCTCTCCGCTTTCACATCAACATAACCTCTCCGCTCTCCGCTCCGCACCCCCCATGAAGAACCGGAGCCATCCGAGGCAGGAGACGCACCCGAAGCAGGAACCTCAGACACCATATCTGAAGTGGAGGCCGAAACTCTGGCACAGGCATCCTCAGCCAAATGCACCTCCACCGTCACCGTAGTACGCAACGCAACCGGAGCTACCCCTCCGTCGCCGGCAGATCCACAAGCGTCGAAGTCGCCAACGTCTGCCCATGCTGAAGATGAACGCCGGGAACGACAACAGGGGGCGCATCAGGCGACACAGGGGGCACATCCGCGGCTGAAGAGACGTCCACATCCACCGAACCCTCCTCCACAGGAAGCGGCGGAAAATCCTCCTCACTGAGGCTGGTGGGCGTAAAACACCCGAACGTTGTAACCCATAAGACGCACAGAGGACGGAATATCCTCCCGGAGCCTCATGCCCAGGGTGCGAATGTTCGTCCTCACACCCTTAATTGGGCTGGAAGATACCACGTTCACCCCACACACTAA
>WNGS01168671.1:0-61956 GCA_020271785.1 Procambarus virginalis | reverse complement strand
GAAGCTATTTGAACCCACCGCCGGCACCCGATGGTTATCTTGGGCATAGCATTTTACCAAATCACCTCATTCTTTGGGGCACACGTGAGGAACACAAATGCGAACAAGCCTGAATGGTCCCCAGGACTATATGCGAATGAAAACTCACACCCCAGAAGTGACTCGAACCCATACTCCCAGGAGCAACGCAACTGGTATGTACAAGACGACGCCTAAACCACTTGACCATCACGACCGGACAAAATGAGGTGATAGCCGAAGCTATTTGAACCACCCCACCGCCGGCACCCGGATGGTTATCTTGGGCATAGCATTTTACCAAATCACCTCATTCTTTGGGGCACACGTGAGGAACACAAATGCGAACAAGCCTGAATGGTCCCCAGGACTATATGCGAATGAAAACTCACACCCCAGAAGTGACTCGAACCCATACTCCCAGGAGCAACGCAACTGGTATGTACAAGACGCCTTAAACCACTTGACCATCACGACCGGACAAAATGAGGTGATAGCCGAAGCTATTTGAACCACCCCACCGCCGGCACCCGGATGGTTATCTTGGGCATAGCATTTTACCAAATCACCTCATTCTTTGGGGCACACGTGAGGAACACAAATGCGAACAAGCCTGAATGGTCCCCAGGACTATATGCGAATGAAAACTCACACCCCAGAAGTGACTCGAACCCATACTCCCAGGAGCAACGCAACTGGTATGTACAAGACGCCTTAAACCACTTGACCATCACGACCGGACAAAATGAGGTGATAGCCGAAGCTATTTGAACCACCCCACCGCCGGCACCCGGATGGTTATCTTGGGCATAGCATTTTACCAAATCACCTCATTCTTTGGGGCACACGTGAGGAACACAAATGCGAACAAGCCTGAATGGAATGGTTGGTAACCAGTGACTGCTATGTGTATCCCTTGCGGCTGTGTTTACAAAAATATTATGATTTGTTATAATAATAAGATTGAAGACCACCTTACGACACTCGTTACTCTTAAAATGATATTGGGCAAAGAATGATGTTACCATGTTGGTCACGTTACGTTACAAGGTTACAAGGGGTAAGAGAGATGGGGGGTGGGCCGAAAATTGACATTAGTCTTCCATCCTCTGGTGATGACGTGTGAAATGGGATGGCAACTGTGTTTATTCCGATAGAGACCTGTCAGTCTTCTTTCGGTTAATGTAAGGTTTTATGTCTCCAAACCTAATGGTGTGTTTGTGAACTGGGTCACTACTCTACATATGACCAGAAATAATACTAAAGGCCTTGCACAGAACAACCGGTCTGGGAAGGGTGGGGTGATGGTTGATGGTAAGGGCTGGGGAAGGGGGTGGGAGAGGGGTTGGGGTGGGGTGGATAGGGGTGAGGGTATGATCATCCCAATACCTCGTCCATCTCACTACACCTCAAACCACCACCCTCAGATGTATGTAATGACGAAGCTCCTGGGATTGATCTAAAATTACATATATTCATTCAGTACTGGCTCGCCATAGCCCGTGCTACTTTGAAATTTTTGTTCCAGGTAGCGAATCTTAAACAACAACAACATCATTCAGTAGTGGAAAAACACCTACCTGCAAGTCTCCTAGTGCTGCTGCCTCCAGAAGTTGTCTTTCCCACATTCTGTAAAAATGATTACTGACTTTACCTGAGTGGTTGTTTTACTGGCAGAGATTTGATTTGATTTGATAGAAGAAAATTGAAGACTGATATACGATGAGGCTCGTTACTCAGATATGAATAAAGAGACACGCAGTGCTGCTTAAGTGATTATTATAATAAAAGAAGAAAAATTATATATAAACGGGTTTACTTCTAACTATTTATTTATGAGGGGAGGGAGCGGGTATGGTGGGCGGTATCACCTCATTTAGCCCCAGTTGTGTCAAACTTTACAGAGGCAAGCCGCCTCCAAAGGCTCGCTCCCCGCCCCAAAATGTTTCCTTCATTCAGTAAATGCGTACTTACTGACTTTGACTGAGTTTACTGAGTCCAAGCGAAATTAAAAGATCTATACCTCAGGCTATAGGCATTATTTGTTGTGAATATAGAGACACACGTGTAAGCCCCCTCAACCTCGGAGGGGAAAAGTAAACAGACAGACTTAAGTGCTAGGTGTAAGGGAGGGGACCTGCAGGGTATGGTGTGTGGTAACGAGTCCAGTTATGTGTCAAACCCCCATGAGGAGAGCTGCCCCCGAAGGCTCCCTCCCCGGCCAAATTATATATATATAAGGGGTTTATGCCATTAACTACTTATTGACTGCTGAAAGACATACAAGACCACAGGCTGTTATGGGCCCCATATGAATACAGCAAAATATATATAATGTGTTTACTATTTTTTTGGCTTCTTTTATGGAGGACTGGGGAAAGTGAAGTAGGAAATTGATAACTGCATGGGAGGGGAGTGAGGGGAGGGTGCGACATATGACACCTCCTTAACGCAAACACAGCCCACTCATGCGCGGAGCGTCAAAGACCACACTCCGGTCCTGACTGCTCTGTTAGCATGTGGTAGTGGTGGTGGTGCAAACCACATGACTATGTGCTGCTGCTGCTGCTGGTATGTGGCGGTGTGAGCTATGCTATAGCGTATTGCTGTCATTCAACGCACTAACGTCTCGGCCTTCAAAGAGGTGAGCTGCACAAATGCTCGCTCCCACACACACATCCATGTGGACATGTGGGCATGTTAGCATGTTGCTATGTGGTGACGCCCTTCTGGAAGCAAGCTAGGGGAGGGGAGGGAGCGAGGGGGAGGCCCACCCACCCTGTTTACAAAACCGGTAAGGGTCATTCCTATCAATCAGTTGTTGCCGTGACCTCCTACCGTGTACACCCAAACGACTCCGACATGAAAACTAATTTCCTGCAGATGAAGATATTGGAGACCCACTCCACAGGCTAAGAATTGGTCAAATATATACACTACATAAAACAGAGACCCGCGCTATCAGTCAAAGCTTCCACCTGCCACCCTCCATTCCCCTCTTCCCTATCCTCCCATCTTAAAAGCTTGGTCTCCTACCCAGTCAGGGGTAGGGAGGCCCCTTCTAGTCCTCCTCAACATATCCTTCCTACATACTGTTATTTAACTATATGTCTACACATGATTAACTCTACGGCACATACTCATACATATTCATCTACTACTTTACTATTGATCACCTGTTCAGTTCTCTACTTCCCCTTTTACCCTCAGCGACCCTCAACGTTCCCCTGGACGACGACCATCCCAATCTACGGACCCCACACACACTTTTTGACTATGACCGTGTTTGATACCCGAGATTCTCCTCGGGTTTGGGACAGTCGTAGTCACACTTTACACTACTCTCGCAGCTGCCCACGACGATCCATTAAGTGATCACCAAGGGATCAGTCGAATGTTGTATCCGGTATCCAAGTATTTCTATTGGTCCAGTCTTAAGGAGAATATTGGCAAACATTGTAGACAGTGTGTAGCCTGTCAAATAGTGGGTAAACCTAGTCAAAGTGTACCTAAAGCTCCCATGCATCCAACTATAGTTCCAAGTGAACCTTTTTCACCAAATCATTATTGATTGTGAAGGCCCTTTGAATCGGAACAAGTCAAGTCATGTTATTTTGGTAAACTTAATGTGTGCCACATCCAAGTTCCCAGAGGCTTACCCTGTACGTAATATTAGAGCAGAGACAGTCATCCATCATTTGATAAAGTTTTGTACCTTGTTTGGACTTCCTCAAGTGATCCAGTCGGACAACGGTAGTAACTTCTGTTCTGCAGAGTTCCAACGATTTTGTGTGAAGTACAATATAGAATATCGTGTATCCAGTGCTTATCACCCACAGAGTCAAGGTGTCTTGGAGAGATTTAACCAGACCATGAAGCAAATGTTGCGATCTGTTGGTGAAGACACCAGACGAAATTGGGATGAGGACTTACCCATTATATTATTTGCAGCTCGAAATGGGTTACAGCATTCATTAGGGTGTTCTCCTTTCCAATTAGTTTTCAGACATCAAGTGAGAGGCCCAATCCAGTTGCTGCGTGAGAGAATGATGGGAAACGTTATTCTCCTGATGGAAGTCGTTTGTTGAGTGAGATGCAGTCCAAGTTGAAGAAGTACCAGGACGTGGCAAGTGAGCATCAGAAGAAGTCGCAGATTAAGATGAAATAACACCATGAAAAGACTTTGAGGGTGAAGTTGAGATGTTTCCAGCCAGGTAATCTTGTTCTTGTTTTGAAATCCATAGTGAAGGTTTCTTTAGATCATCATTTTGAAAGTCCTTTTGAAATTGTTTGCAGACGCTCTGAGTTAACTTTGTTACGATAATCTCCTTCAAGAGAGATTTGGCCTGCTCTTTCCCATCATCATGTTACTTCAATACATCTACAACATCTAGGTACTACAAGCAAGTGTAGTATGTATTGAGTAAAATACGTTTTGCCAGGCGCATATGTATCAGACACTCGCTCTCCTCCTCCCCCTCCCTCGTCGCCGATCACCAAACTACCACTTCCAGCCCGCCTGCTTCTGATTGGTGAATCCATGACTGCACCACTGCACCTCAGCGCCATCTACCTAGCCGATGTCTGGGCCTGTACCAGCCATTAGAGTTAGAATATCCTGTGCTCTCAAGCTGAAACAACCAACTGATATACGCTCTGTCTATTAGTGGATGTTCTCAGCTAGCGCTTTATTCTCAGCACTTGTTAATTCATTTCTTGTCTTTATTTATTTGTAGAGTAACATCACCACAGTTCTTATTTTTATGTTATTTTTTTACTATTACAATCTTTTTAGTTTGCATTGTACATAGCCAAGGAATTGTCTTATTCATAATTTGTTTTCAATTTAATTAAAGTTTCATTGTTCATACTATTTGTTTTGCTTGTTTAGCCTTACTTTGCCACAGGACACAACAGCTACGCAGTCATCTATTTTTTTTTTTAAATGTGATAGGCATTGACACCAGCCATTGGGAGGACTGCCGAACACCTACACTTCTTTTTTCCATCACAACTTATAAAGTCAAAAGTCTGCAGGACCATTCCAAAGTTTTAGTAGTGCACATTAACTGGTTGAAAGCATTTCAAGGCTCCAGGCCAGAGTCATGTGTGGTACAGGACCCAGTCACCCCTGAGAACCATGTAACTGATGACTTGTCTAATCGTACCCTTTGTCATTCTAGCTTAGATGAGATGTTGGGACATTTGGATCAGGAGAAACAGGGAGAGTTGAGAACCTTTCTACACAAGTATTCTAATTTGGTTGGAGAAGTGCCTACCCAGACCCATGTCATTAGCCATGATATTCAGCTCACAGACACCACCCCTATTCGCATGCATCCGTATCGAGTATCTCCGGGAAAAAAAAGGGATATTATCAGGAAGGAAGTGGAGTTCCTCTTTGAACATGTCTAGATAAGCCCAGTCAAAGTTCCTGGTGTTCGCCATGCCTACTAGTTCCTAAACCGGAAGGGAAGTGGCGCCTATGTACTGACTACAGGTGATTGAATAAGGTAACTGTAGTAGATACTTTTCCATTACCATTGAATGAGGATTGTAATGACCAGATTGATCACTTAATTTATATCGGAACTCGATTTGTCAAAAAGTTATCATCAAGTGCCCTTGACAGGTCGAGCTAGTGAAGTTTCAGCTTTTATAACACCTGATGGTTGTTTTCAGTATAACGTTATGCATTTCGGTTTTAAGAATGCCCCAGCAACTTTCCCGAGGTTGATGAAGTTGCTGTTGCAGGATATTTCAAATTGCCGTGCTTATTTAGATGACTTTGTTTAGTGATTCTTGGCAAGACCATTTACAGGGTTTAAAATTGTTGTTTGCCAAGTTGCTGGAGGTCAATCTTACTGTTAACCCTCAGAAATGTAACTTTGCCAGAGGTACAATTGTATGTCTAGGGCACGAGGTTGGTGAAGGTAGGGTGATGCCTCTATCTGATAAAATTAATGCCATTGTTAATTATCCTATCTTGACTAACAAGAAACAGGTTCAGCGATTTTTAGGGATGAATGTCTACTACCGCAGTTACTGTAAAAACATTTCTATGGTAGGTTCACCTCTGACTGATTTGTTGCAGCAGAGAAGCAAATTTAAGTAGACTACCCAATGACAAGAAGCATTACATGTGTTAAAAAGTATCTTGTCTTTATTTTTAGGCCTTATTCTAATAAGCCTTTTGTAATGTATGTAGATGCTTCCGATTTGGGGGCAGGTGCTGTCCTACTCTAAGTTGGATGTGATAATGTTGAGCATCCTGTATACTATTTTTCAAGAAAGTTCACTAGTACAGAGAGGAATTACTCTGTTGTTGAATAGAAGGCTTATGCTCTTGTGTTGGCATGTAAGAAGTTTGAGGTATATCTGCATGGGAATAAGGTTGATGTGTATACTGACTATAATCCTTTAGTATTCATTGACAGAAGGAAAATTCATAATCAGAAAATTTTGGGGTGCTCGTTGTATTTGCAGGAATTCAATCTCCACATACATCATAATTCTGGCAAGTTAAATGTTGTGGCTGACGCCTTGTGTAGGTGTTTTCCTGAGAAAACCTAGAGTTTGAAGAACCACCTCAAAACTTCCTGATTGACATTGATTATTTAATGATTATAATTACTTGTAATTGCTGATATACTTGTAATTGATTTAAACTTGAATGTTTATATCTATTATATACTGTAGTTGTTGATGCTGTAGTTTGTGCTTGCACTGAATATTTTGCAACTTATGTAAATTTATTGTGAAAATTTATGATTCATGATATTATTTTGCGGTCCATGTCAGTAGGAATGTGTACACTGTGTCCCACATTGTACCCATTTCTTGTGATGGAGGGATGTTATCACCGCACATACACCAGCATGATCATACTGTAGCTGGTGTATGATGCGCTCAAAATGTATAGTGATATCTTGGCTCATTAGTCTAGTATCACAAATATTATTTTTTTTATAAATATTTTTTCGACAATATACTAGTATAAATTGTGTATTGCCAATGTATGTCTATGTATGCGGATGACGATATTGGAGACCCACTCCTCTGGCTGAGAATTGGTAAAATATATACACTACATTAAACAGAGACCCGCGCTATCAGTCAAAGCTTCCGCCTGCTCCCCTCCTTTCCCCTATCCCCTATCCTCCCATCTTAAAAGCTCGATCTCCTACCCTGTCTGGGGGGTAGGGAGGCTCCTCTTGTTCTCCTCCACATATCCTTCCTACATACTGTTTTTTTAATTAACTATATATCTCCCCCTTCCCATCCGGCCCGTTGGCGTCGTGAGAGGGCTTAGTAGACAGCTGCCGGAGTGTGATGCTCCATGGGACAGTCCTTTGTCCTTTTATGGCCTTGCACTCCTGCTGCTGTCTTCTCTAATTATGCTGGATCGCTTTTCCTTTTCATTATGTTTCGTTTTTCTCCCCACTCTTCTCCTACCTGCTTGTCGTTTCCTGCCGACCTTTGCTTGTTTTGGATCTTTCTTTGGACTTCTTCTATTTTGATGCCCGGGTGCTTGAGGAGGCATACTCTTGCACCCGTAGAACTGTAGTACCCAACGTACTACACGTTTATGCCTGAAACGATTTGCGTAATAGTGGCTTTAGGCATTGTATGTACTAGCCATATCTATTAACTCCATCACTCTGTACAATCACTTTTATGTATGTACCTTACCTAAATAAACATTTTGATTTTGATTTTTTGAACGTCTCGAGCGAGGGGAACCTTTTATTGTCAATCCCCCTTTCGTCGCTGAACCCGATCTCGACGGACTGACGGTTCTTAAGGTGGCGTTTGTGGGGCGTATACTCACGACGCACCCCTAGGGGGCCCCGGCATGATCGGCGATAGCTTCCTGTTGGGTGTCCTGCCTCTAATTGTGGCTCCATGGTGGGTATGGGGGCACATTCGTGGATGAAGTTTTTTCTCCTCGTCTTTATGTCGTTGAATGTTTCTGTTATACCCTCTCAGGCTCGTGGGGTGGGCGACCAAGCCCCCGAGTCGGCCTGTATTGGAAGACCTGGCTCCGTAGCTCCCGCTGCATTGGGCCCCGACCTTGCTCCTCCTTTGACCATCCTGACTTCTTCCCCCAGCTCCCCTCCCTCCTCTGTGGTTGGGTCGAGCCTCCAGCCCCCAGTGGTGACCACTTCGTCCCCTGGTGCGGCTAAGTCTCTCGTTGTGACTACTGCGCCTTTTGTCCCCTCTCTCTCTCAGGGGGTTCTCACCGCCGTCAGCGCCACGGCCGCATTCGCTTGTTTCCTTCCTCTACTGATGCGTATCAGGTCTTGTTTGGTCCTGCTTCATGTGCCAAATACTTTGATCTCCTCCCTCTTGAATCCGCGCCTCCTGACGATTTCTCTCTCCATCGGCATCTCGTTGATTCCGTGGATGCTTCTGTTACCTTCAACCCCACTCGTCTCGGTACACATGTCATTGCTGCTCCTTCTCAGGATGCAGCTTCCCGCTTGGCTGAATGTTGTGACTTCGTGAATGTTGTGACTAAACGTGAATGTTGGACTTCTTATGTCTCCACAATTACGTCTGAAACTCCCCTGCCACAGATCTGGAAGCGTATCCGCAAGATAGCGGATAAGTTCGTTCCTGATGTTTTCCCAGTCCGTGGTACTCTTGTGGCGGACCCGTTGCAGGTCGCTACCGAACTGGGTTCCCACTTTTCTTCTGTTAGCTCTGGTCTTCATCTTCCCCAATCTTTCCTTTTTCGTAAACCTGTTCTTGAGTCTCGTCCTTTAGATTTCTGCACTCATCTTCGACTTTCCTATAACGATCCCTTCTCTCTCTCTGAACTTCGTTCTGCCCTGGCCCTCTGCGGTTCTACGGCGGCGGGCTCCGATGGTATTCATTATGAGATGCTTCGCCATCTCCCTCCGTGCACGTCTCAGTATTTACTGAGTCTGTATAATCGGATCTGGGAGTCGTCGTCAGTCCCTGAGGACTGGCTCGATGCCGTTGTCCTCCCTGTTCGCAAACCAGGGTCTCTGGGAACCTCCCCTAAGGACTTTCGCCCTATTGCCCTCACAAGTTGTGTCTGCAAACTCTTTGAACGTATGGTTAACGTTCGTCTGATGTGGTTCCTGGAACACCATCACCTCCTCTCCCCTTCTCAATTTGGTTTCCGCAAGTGCCGCAGCACGACAGATGTCCTGGTGAACTTGGAGGTCTATATTCGTACTGCTTTTGCTGCGAAGACCTCCGTTGTTGCCGTCCTTTTTGACCTGGAAAAGGCTTACGACACCACTTGGCGATATCATATTCTATCCCAGCTTCATTCTTTTGGCCTTCGTGGTCATCTCCCTCTCTTTCTCCGCAGCTTCCTCTCTCGTCGTTCCTTTCGGGTGCGCCTTGGTACCGCTCTCTCTGCCTCTTTTCAGCAATACGAAGGTGTGCCCCAGGGTAGTGTTCTGAGCACTACTCTTTTCTGGTTGCCCTCAATGGTCTTCTTTCCTCTCTTCCTTCAGGTGTCTTCTCCGCTCTCTATGTCGATGATCTTACCCTTTGCTGTCAGGGTGATGATTCACCTCTCCTTCAGCGCCGGCTTCAACTTGCGATTGATGCCGTGTCGTCTTGGGCCACTGATCATGGCTTCAAGTTCTCTACTTCTAAGACTTGTGCCATGTCTTTTACTCGGAAACGGGTCGTTCTTCGTCCCTCTTTGTCACTTTATGGTCATCCCCTTGAGTACAAAGATTCCGCGAAGCTTTTGGGGTTATTCCTTGACACTCGTTTGTCTTGGTCTCCCCATATCTCTTACCTCCGTGTTGAGTGCTCTAAGGCCCTTACCCTCCTTCGAGTATTGTCCCATACTTCTTGGGGAGCGGATAGGCGCACTCTCCTTGCTTTGCATTCCTCTCTCGTCCTGTCTAAGCTCGATTATGGTTGCCCTGCTTACTCTTCTGCTTCTCCTTCTGCTCTTCGCCGTCTTGATGCTTTGCACCATACTGGGCTGCGCCTCAGTTCTGGTGCCTTTCGTTCGACTCCCGTCCTTAGCTTGTATGTTGACACTGGCTTCCTATCTCTCCAGGACCGCCGTGATCGCTACTGTCTTCGCTATCTTGCGCGGTCCTTGCAACATCCTTCCTCTCGCCTCTGTCGTGCTTTAACTTTTCCCCTCCTGCGGTTCCTGTTCCTCTTCACCACCTCCCTCTTTCTGTCCGGTTATCTCGCTTACAGGATTCTCTTTCCGTTCGTGTTTCTAATGTTTCTCCTTGTGTTGTTCCTTCTTTGCCCCCGTGGAGAGTCCCCCTTCCGCAGTTTTGTACGTCCTTGACCCGCGTCACTAAAGCTTTTACCCCTCCTACGGTTCTAAAACGCCTTTTCCTTGAGCACTTTTCTTCTCACTCCCGCTCCGTTTCTGTCTTCACCGATGGGTCTAAGTCTGCGGACGGTGTTGGCTACTCTGTTGTTTTTCCTGATCGCACTTATATGTGTCGCTTACCTCCGGAGACTAGCATCTTTACAGCGGAGCTTTATGCTATTCTCTATGCTCTTCGTCTCCTGCTTTCTCGTTGTCAGTCTTCTTTTGTGGTTGTTGTTGACTCTCGTAGTGCCCTCATGGCTCTCGGGTCCTTTAATCCGGTTCATCCAGTAGTTGTCGAGATCCAGCATTGGCTGTTTCTTGTTCACAGTAAGTTTAAGTCGGTTGAGTTTTGTTGGGTTCCCAGCCATATTGGTGTGTCTTTAAATGAGCGTGCGGATGCTGCCGCCAAGGAAGCTGTCCGCTCTTGTCCCATCTCTCGTAAAGGTATTCCATATTCCGACTTTTACCCGGTTATCCATTCCTCCATCCTTACCCGTTGGCAGGCTTCTTGGTCGTCTGTTACTGGTAACAAACTCCGTACTCTTAAATGTTGTGTTTCCTCGTGGCCATCCTCCTACCACCGTAACCGGCGGTGGGAAACTGCTCTGGCGAGGTTGCGTATTGGCCATACTCGCTTAACCCATGGTCACTTGATGGAGCGCCGCCCTGCTCCTTATTGTCCTAATTGCATTGTCCCTCTTACGGTCGTGCATGTCCTTCTTGAATGTCCTGACTTCCAGGACGAGCGTGTGTCTTGCTTTCCGACCGCCCCTCGCGGTCACTTGTCCCTCGATAGAATTCTTGGTGACTCGGATACTTTTGATATCGTTCGCCTTGTGCGTTTTTGTTCTCGTATTGGCATCCTTGGTGATATTTAGCGCCCTCTGATTATTCCACACATTTGATGGTGCTACATAGCCTTCCCAGTTTGGTGCCTTCTTTTGATAATTACTTACTTACCCGGTTATCCATTCCTCCATCCTTACCCGTTGGCAGGCTTCTTGGTCGTCTGTTACTGGTAACAAACTCCGTACTCTTAAATGTTGTGTTTCCTCGTGGCCATCCTCCTACCACCGTAACCAGCGGTGGGAAACTGCTCTGGCGAGGTTGCGTATTGGCCATACTCGCTTAACCCATGGTCACTTGATGGAGCACCGCCCTGCTCCTTATTGTCCTAATTGCATTGTCCCTCTTACGGTCGTGCATGTCCTTCTTGAATGTCCTGGCTTCCGGGACGAGCGTATGTCTTGCTTTCTGACCGCCCCACGCTGTCACTTGTCCCTCAATAGAATTCTTTGTGACTCGGATACTTTTCATATCGTTCACCTTATGCGTTTTTGTTCTCGTATTGGCATCCTTGGTGATATTTAGCGCCCTCTGATTATTCCGCACATTTGATGGTGCTACATAGCCTTCCCGGTTTGGTGCCTTCTTTTGATAATTACTTACTTAACTATATATCTAAACATGATTAACTCTACGGCACATACTCATATATATTCCTCTACTACTACTACTATTGATCACCTGCTCAGTTCACTACTCCCCCTTTTACCTCAGCAACCCTCAACGTCCCAGGCGGGGGGGAGACATAACCCTCTCTCTACCTTTGTTGATGTACACCTGTCCCACACTTATCCCCCCCCCCCACCCTCACCCTCTTACCCCTTTTACCCTCTGCGACCCTCAAAGTCCCCCTTGACGACGACCATGGACCCCACACACACTTTTATCTATGGACACACCTATCTATGGACCCCACACACACTTTTTGACTTTGGCCGAGTTCGATACCCGAGATTCTCCTCGGGTTTGGGACAGTCGTAGTCACACTTTACACTACTTGTGACGACTTGTTCTCGTAATGCTTTAGGGACCACAAGCTGGGTAACACACTCACAGTCCCCTGAAGAGAAAGATAACTTAGATCTTCATCGTCTCATCAGCATCTGATCTCGACGGAAGTATCCAACATCATCTGTCAAAGCATCCTCCTCAACAGCTTCTGAAATGTAAATATAAAAAGAAATGTAAAAAAATGTAAAAAAAAAAACAGCATGTAAACTAGGGTCACTCAGTTGAAGTTGGGCTAAAGTGTGGGACTTTACGCAAAAAATAAGGGAAGAGGTAGTAACAGGAGGTACAACTTCATTACATGGCACAATTCCCCTCAACTGCACTAACCTCATGCAAATGAGCTATAAAAGTGTCTGCCAAGTTGATTTCCGGTTCTAACGTTGGAGGTTTTCCAGTCATCTCTCCGGTTCGAGGGTTGGAAACATCACTCTGGGATTTGGCGACTTGAGATAAGGTGATTGTGCAGGCTGGAAACACTTCAGGAGCAATCTCACTCGTTTCTGAGAGAACTCTACCTAGATCACTGAACATGAAGGGGAGATGACTGTTAATCAAGGTACCAGCAATGTCATTTCCTAGAATTATATCGATACCAGGTATGGGTAAGGTATCGCACACACTTAAAGTACATAGCCCAGGAGTATAGGGGGATTTAATGTATATTTTTCATAAGGGGAACACGTTGCACTATCCTAACTATACCCTGTATAAGAATTACTTCGTCCAGGTCAACCTTCTTGACCTTGGACAACATACTGGAAGTAATCAACGTTAACGACGCACCAGTATCCCTAAGCAAAGCTACAGGAGCCCACTTGTCTACAACTCCATACATTTTAGTATGAATCATAAAAGGGTCAAAACCAGCAAGCCACTGTGGCTTACCATTTCACAATGTCTCGGAATTATGAACTTGCCTTATTGGCAAGGTCATAATTCCGATAATTTGTCAATAATTCTGATAATTTGTCAGGTCAATAAGGCATAATTTGCTTTATTGACCTGGCGTTTGGTCGTAATTCCGGATGTAACCTGAAACAATGACGGATAACATGTCCTTTCTTGTAACAATAATTACATTGTTTTACATCAGCCGAAGTTGTCGAACCTGATGTGGATCGACTATGGTTAACAGTACCCTTAGATTTACTAGATGCCTGGTCTGCCCTGGCTGTAAGAACATACTTAGCATTATAATGACTACTCTTTGACTACTCAGAATTATACTGCCTAGAAGTTAATGCTTCAGGTGCCATATGATAGTTATTATATGATATTTTATTTATCGTCTAATGTTCATCTGCCAACATAGCTAAATCATGAACATCCTTGTATGAACGTTTACCTATGGTTAGTGCCATGGTCAACTTTTCAGGCAAACAAGACAAAAGTTCTTCAACTAGGATGAGCTGTTTAAGGGATAAAAAATCATGAGAATTATTTCTATTAAGCCACCTGTCAAAGATTGACTCTTTTACTCGAGCAAAATATGTAACTGTCTGCACGCTTGAGACCTCTAAACTTTTGTCTTAATGCCTCTGCATTGAGTTCATATGCTTGCAAAATCCTCTTTTTGACTGTGGGGTAGTGAAAGCTGTCTTCAAAAAGGAGCGAGAAAAAAATCTCTTATGCCTTCCCGTGCAACTGACCTCGCATAATGGTCACCCAAGAATTCTCTGGCCATTTCAAACTAGTAGCTAATTTTGAAAAATGCAATTAAAAAAATAAGGGGTTCTTTTCATCAAATTTGGGTAATTCAACTCTTTAGGGAAATGAAGTCCCCTACTGTGACTTCTACTTGAAATTCCCTTAAAACCCTTACTACTGGCAACAGCTGCAGCTTCTAGCTTTTTCTCCTCAAGCCTAATCTGCGACTCAGCATCTGCTGTTTAATTCAAACTGTCCCTAACTCTATTTCTTTCTGCCTAGTTTCTACTTCTCCTCTGAGTTTAACTAACTTTATCTCGGTTTCTCTTTACTTAGTGTCTTCTACACACTTAAACCTCTCTAACTCAACTTGCGTTTGGTGAAGTTTTAACTCCTGCTTTCTCAGTCTGGCAGTACTCTCAACCGCGTCAGAGTATTCCTCTAATACCTCATCACTCAACATGCCTTCGTCTACTAGATGCCACAAAATGATTCACAATAATTTAACTTTAGTCATTCTGGGTGCCACATCTAAATCAAGGGTTTTCCCTATTCAAATCAACACTGATTTAGTTAAGGTCTTAATCCTATCAACTGATGGATTCTGCAAAATCTCTTTTACAACTTGCTTCATCCTAATTAATTAATAAGACACTTTCTACAAAAATTATTACCAAAATAAGAATATACTAGACTAGCATGCCCCACAGACATGCAAAAATGGAACACTTACCTCTGTCGTGCAGCGTTGCAAGTACAGTATTAACTAGTAACAGGGACACAAGTCATCAAAGTGTCTTCTACAAATGATACTGGAACATTCACTTCAAAGGCACAACAAACTAGAAAATAAGCATGGATCACTCTAACCGTGTCATACACAATATTAATCCTGAACACTAGGATTTCAACAATAATGGTCCTGAACACAGGAATTACCTGATAGAGATCATGGACAATGCCCCCATATAATATTATGATCCCCCCATATAATGATAAGGGGGAGTGAACCTACAGCATCGCTGGAAAACGTAGCCCTGGCCAAATATCAGTAGGTGTCTAGGGAATTCAAAGGCTAGCAAAAAATATTCCAGTTTACTGGGGCATATAACATAAGTCACTATAACACCATAAAAAACTACAATCTCTATAACTCACATTCTATTACTTTATAAAGCTTCTTAAAGCTTTGCATGATCATCAACAGGCCTCAAAACTGTATACACTCAGCACTAGCTGACACCAGGCTATATCCTGGTTCAGTGGGACACTTGCGCCTATTATGCTCATAATACCAATACAGGATGGTGTTACAATCATTAACAAAATAAGGTTGAGGAATCAATATCATACACAGCACAATTGCATCTCTTAAGATTCTCAGGTAACCACCTCAATAATACATATAAAAGCACCTACCACCTGGAATAAATGATGTACAACGGTAGAAATGATCCATGGTAAACACTGCTGCTTAACATTAAATATCCCAGCAGTCAACACAAATAAGGCCACTAAAACCCGGACCAGGGCGACGCACATCCACCCGACTTGGAATATCAAAGAGTAGTGACCACTCAAGAGGCAAGCAGGCCCAGAGCGACACTGCAAATCCATAAGTCAGCTGACTCTCCTCTTTCGAATATCACAAGCTCATATACAGACATTTCCCAGTAAATAAATCCTAATTCATACAATAACTAAACCAAGGCTACAATAAACAACCTTACATAATAATACATCAATACATAATAGAATATATCATGATATATTGCCCGAAACGCTATGCGTGATTGTGACTTTACAAGAATGTCAAATCAACTTACTTTCTATGTTCTCTGTTAACCCCTAATGTACCTTCTTGTACATAAATAAATAAATAAATATACAAATAAGTCAACACGGAATTCATATTAGCAAAATATGGTAACACTGGCTGGGACGGTACGCAAGAGGAGAAAAGGGGAGGGGGAAAGGGGTTAAGGGAGGATTCCAAGACGTTACCGGTCCGCCGATATACATAAGTATACATGAATACAATGTAAAGTATCATATACCAAATAAGCAACAAAACCTTGTCTCTGTGGTATACATCTTACAGTACCAGAATATAAATTACTAATATGACAAGAGAACACAGCATTGAACAATAACGAATATTCCACAGTATGCATGCTAGTAATACACCAGATTCTTAAATGTATACATTTTACATTATAATACCCATATCATGTCCTATACAGTAATATGTACCATTCCATAATATAAGCACATAATGGTGTTTTTCCAAGCTACATGACACTAGGCTTCTGCTATTCAATACACTGCCAATATATATCGACAAATACATGGCAATTTTATTTTTATTTTTTATTTTATTTATTTATATACAAGAAGGTACATTGGGTTTGTGAGAATACATTGAATAGGACAGTATTACAATCTTGTAAAACCACTAGTACGCACAGCGTTTCGGGCAGGTCCTTAATCTAACAGATAATTTTAAAAACATCTCTCCAATTAACTTTTGTATTGAAATATACTATGCATAAGTATATTAGACATACATTGGCAATACACAATCAAGTCATCCAGTCCCGAATCTGTAGCACAGATGTGACTCTTAAGACATTGTGGAACCATGAATTAATTCATGACCATGAACAACCTAGTCAGGACAACTGCACTTCCATGTGCACTCGTGGGGGTGGTGTAGGGAACTAACAGTGCAATTGGTTTGAAAGAGCGAATGGACAGAGCATCAATACTGGTATATAGTCGAAAAAAAATTAAATAAATATAATAATATTTGTAATACTAGGCTAATGAGCCAAGATATCACTATACAATTTGAACGCATCATACACCAGCTACAGTATGATCATACTGGTGTATGTGTGGTCATGACACGGTCATTGCAACAAATGGAATTAATAGCGTTATTAGTAGGGGTTCGATTGGCTCATTACCTGACCAAGACGCTAGATAATGCTCACCTCTCTGAGATAGTAGTGTGGTCAGATAATGAGGCAGTCTTACAGTGGGTAAGAAATAATCATAACAAAACTCCTTACGTGAGTAATCGTGTTAGGGAGATAAGAGAGATGTCAGCCGGGTACAAACTAAGACATGTGCCCAAATAGAAACTCCAGCTGACTACCTTTCTAAAGGAATGACGTTAAGGCAATTAGTCAAAGCCGAGATAT
This sequence comes from Procambarus virginalis, assembly GCA_020271785.1. Classification (NCBI taxonomy): domain Eukaryota; kingdom Metazoa; phylum Arthropoda; class Malacostraca; order Decapoda; family Cambaridae; genus Procambarus; species Procambarus virginalis. Next base: position 44,895 of record WNGS01168671.1, on the reverse strand, counting down.
GGTTCAATGGAGTCCAGTGGCTAATCAGTGGCCTGAACAAAAGCCACAAGTCATAGTGACCAATGCCACTGTTCCCACTGAGACACCAGAACCCCCTCGAACCTTGGTCATTGATCTTAATCGATACGCTAACTTTAGTAAATTTCTAGTGATTACTCAGACAGTATTTGATATTCTTAATAAAGTAGGGATCTGATACCAATTCCCTAGTCCACTAAAATATTGGGTTAAACGAGACCAGACTGAAACTTATGGGAGAAACTATGAAAACCTCCCTGACAAATTAGAGAAATCCTTGGGTTAATGATTTGATTCAGATAACCACAATATCTTACGATGTGGAGGACGTCTACAACATGCAAATTTAGACCTGGATGTAAAGAATTTCATACTACTTCCACGTCACAACATCATCAGTAAATTAATAGTGCTTGTGGGAAAATCTGACTCAAATATTTGAATTAAATTGTGAGAACTTCAATAGCTATGAAGGACCACCATTTTTTTGTGAAAAAATGGAAAACTAAAGAGAGCAAGTGGTTCGAAATTAATTCCAAGAATTAGTGTCCTATGGATTTTAATGGGACTGTATTTTATCATGAAATAAAAGTCAAATTCACTCTCACAAATTGGGGGTTACATACTAAAAGATTAATACATCCCCATCATTATTCTGACGCAGGTACTTCATCAGAGTAATTGTTGAATATTAATTAAATGGTTACTCAAATAATTAGATATGGATTCCAATCTAATTAATCAACGAAATAATAAATACATGCATAATAAATCAATGCCATATGCATAGATTGTAAATCAGATAAAGTATGATAATTAATACTATACTAAATTGGTCTACAAGAAACTTAAAGAGTTGCTTAGCTGTAAAGAAGGCTTCACAATATGCATCACGTAAATCAAATACTCGTAGACGTGAACTCGTTGTCCAGGCTAATTGTTGAAACACGCAATAATGGAGGCCGCTTGGAGGGGACGATTAATTCTCCCCCTAGAAGTTTCGGCTTTCACTGCAATCATGATAAATTGTAAAGAATACCTCGGTTAAATTAAATATACCACTATTTCCAATATATAGTGGGAACATGAGAGAAATGGAGACTAACTTGAGTTATTTTGTCGCCTTGCTAGTAACGACGAGCAACCTACCTGTTGATTATATGTGCACAGATAAAGCAACTTTAGCAGGAACAGTGATACATTGCGCTTGCTGAAACTATGCCTAGTAGTTATGGGACTCACTGTCGATCCTGACACTTGCTGTTGAAGAATGTTGAATTACGGGGCCGCTCCTAGATACAAAATATTATCAGCAGTGTTGCGGCTGCTCTTGACCACGCTGCCAAGGGCGTCTCTCTTTTCCTCCTTCTCCCTCGCCAAGATACGCATGCGCAGTACGCTCCATAGGAATCCCGAGCGTAAAGTAATTTACTTACTCGTAATTAATTAGGGAAGTAAGGAGTTGTGACAAATATTAATGTCATTAATAAATATGCTGTATCATAATACTATTTCACGTGAGGCAACTAAAGACTGCGTGAAATAAACGAGATGGGTTTAGTGTAGACTTATTTTACTTCGCAATAGTATCTAAACGAGTAATTAATCTGATTGCATGAGCGAGCTCAGTAAGCAGTAATACGTGAAATAAGCAACCTCTTTCATAGAAGATTATCTTTAGAAAGGGAAAGAAAATAACTGGACTCGGTAGAATTCCAATATGTGGAATACTTCATGTTTCAGCCTGACACAACTCCACGGCGTCATGAAGACTAAGAAGGATATGGCTAAAATTATGTTACAATAGAAAAAGATTAATTTGGTTAATTCTCCGAATTAATAATGTTAGTAAATACTATTGTTAGCAAATAAATGAGGATTAAATGTTGGTTAATTTCCAACAGCTGCTGCTCGCTGTCTGGCGTATGAGTCACAGCCTGGTTGATCAGGCATCCTTTGGAGGTGTTTGTCAAGTTCACTCTTGAACACTGTGAGGGGTCGGCCAGTTATGCCCCTTATGTGAAGTGGAAGCGTGTTGTACAGCCTCGGGCCTCTGATGTTGATAGAGTTCTCCCTCAGAGTACCTGTTGCCCCTCAGCTTTTCAACGGGGGTATTCTGCACATCCTGCCATGCCTTGTGGTCTCATGTGATGTTATTTCTGTGTGCAGGTTTGGGACCAGCCCCTCTAATATTTTCCATGTGTAAATTATTATGTATCTCTCCCGCCTGCACTCAAGAGAATACAGATTTAGGCTCTTTATTCGGTCCCAATAGTTTAGATGCTACTGAGTGGATTCTAGCAGTAAGGGATCTCTGCACGCTTTCCAGGTCAGCAATTTCTCCAGCTTTGAAAGGGGCTGTCATTGTGCAGCAGTATTCCACTCTGGAGAGCACAAGCGTTTTGAAAAGTATCATCATTGGTAAAGCATCTCTAGTGTGAAAGGTTCTTATTATTCAACCTATCATTTTTCTTGCAGTCGTGACGGCTACTTTATTTTGTTCTTTAAAGGTAAGGTCTTCCGACATGAGTACACCCAGATCCTTTACATATCCTTTTCATTCTATGTTATGATTTGACTGCGTTTAGTACATGGTTTCCGTTTTTATATTTTCCTTTTTTCCCTAATGTATAAGCTTGAACTTATCTTCGTTAAACACCATATTATATTCTGTAGCCCATAGAAAGACCTGATTTACATTTGATTGGAGGTTTTCCGTGTCCTCTATGTTGTCTACTTTCATAATAATCCTAGTGTCATCTGCAAAGTATAATACAGTACAATAGGTTGTGTCCCTGTCTATGTCCGATATAAGGATGAGAAAAAGTACTGGAGCAAGCACAGTACCCTGGTGGACTGAGTTCTTTAAGGTTGATGGACCGGATTTGATTTTGATGACTATTGCACATTGGGTTCTATTAGTCAGGAAATTGTAGTTCCATCTGCGCATTTTTTCAGTAATTCCTTTTGAACGCATTTTATGTGCAATAACACCATGGTCACATTTGTCGAAGGCTTCTGCGAAATCTGTGTAAATTACATCAGCGTTTTGTTTGTCTTCCATAGCATCTAATGCCATATCATAGTGGTCCAGCAACTGCGACAGGCAAGAGCGCCCTGTTCTGAAACCATGTTGTCCGGGGTTATGGAGATGCTGTGAATCCATGTATTTTGTGATCCTACTTCTTAGCACTCTCTCAAAGATTTTTATGATGTGTGATGCTAGTGATATCGGTCTGTAATCTTTTGCCTTTGCCTTATTTCCTCCTTTATGCAGTGGTGCAATCTCTGCTGTTTTTAGTATGTCAGGGATAACGCCAGTATCTAGGCTTTGTCTCCAAAGAATGTGAAGGGCATGGGATAGTGGTCTTTTACAGTTCATGATGAATATAGAGTTCCAAGAATCAGGGCCTGGTGCATAATGCATAAGCATACTGTTTATGGCTTCTTCAAAATCCAGAGGGATAAGGTGACATCTGATATACGATTTGATGTTGGTATCATATCCATGAAAAATTTATTTGGGTTATCAACCTTCAGTGTGTTTAGTGGCTCGCTGAAAGCAGAGTCGTACTGATTCTTCAGTACATCGCTCATTTCTTTGTTGGCATCTATGAAAGTTCCATCTCCCTTTCGAACGGGCCCAATACTAGATGTGGTTTTTTATCTTGATTTTGCATAGGACAAAAAATATTTCTGATTTCTCTCTATTTCACTGATGTCCATTTGCTCTCTTTGCCTCTCCTGGGTTTTGTATGATTCCTGAAGCTTTAGTTCAAGTGTTTCTATTTCTGTACCTAACCTTCAGCGCCGTTCATGAGATAAGGTGAGACTCTTAAGTTGTTCTGCAATTAGTTTTCTTCGCCTATAGAGGGAACGACGTTCCCGTTTCAATCAGCATTTTTTCTTAGGGGTATGCGGTTTGAACATATTTCTAGTGCTACTGAGCTTATTTTTTTGAGGCACTGGTTGAGGTTTACATTTTCTAGCTGTTCTTCCCAGTTTATTTCTGTGAAGTCTTGGTTTATTTGCTCCCAGTTTATGTTTATTATTAAAGTTTAATTTGCTGAAATCTCCTCCACTGGGAAACGGGACTGGTTTTGAAGATCTATATCCCATGCTTGCTAGAACTTCAATTAAGTTGTGATCTGAGTAGCAGGTATTTCTAATCATTATGTTCCTGATCAATTCATTATTATAAGTGAAAATGAGGTCCAGCGTGTTCTCCTTCCTAGTTGGTTCTGCTATTTGCTAGTTTAAGGCAAATCTATCGCACATCCGTAGCAGATCATATGCATGTGACTGTTCATTTAGGCTACTTCCCGCAATTCTCTCTGATATAACTGTATCAGCTATGGTCTTCCATTTCAGGTGCCGTATGTTGAAGTCCCCAAGCAGAATGATGTTTGGGACTGGTTTTGTGAGGTTTTCCAAGCATTGTTCTATTTTCATTAGTTGGTCTTTAAACTGCTGATCATTTGCCTCCGGTGACTTATATACAAGGACAATAACTACATTTAAGATATCTATTTTGTTTATCAGTACTTCCACCATATCATTTGAGGTGTTTAGCAGCTCAGTACAGATGAGTGTGTCCTTGATGTAGAGGCTGACCCCACCCTATAGCCTGTGTTTCCTATCACATCTGAAACGATTGTACTCCGAAATCCATATTTCACCATCATGGAAGTCCTTGGTGTGAGTTTCCGTTAGGGCTGCAAACACTGCATCTGCCTCATGTAAGAGGCCATCTACGACGTGCACTTTGTTACATTTGTGTGATTTATACCCTGAATGTTGGCAAATAAAAATGATGTTATGTTTGTGGAAGTGCTGGATGTTTAACTTCATATTAATATCTGAGGCTCTGGTAAGGAGGCCACTGTGTTTGCGTCCTCTCTAGGATTTGACCGAGTTGGTGGTAGAGTCTGGACATTTTTAGCCATTCTTCTCCTCCTCCTCTTCTTGCTAAAAATCATCCTGGTAAATAGTGTTGTGGCTGCTTTCATCGAGGTGGTTTGTCGGTATTATTCGCTTGGTACCTTTTATATGAAAATCTGGACATTCTGTGTTGAAACATTCATTCTTATTTAAAGAGTTCTTGCACAGTTCTGGGTGAAAGAGATCATAGGTTTTGGTACATTTACCTCTACTAAGAAGGGTCCTGCACTTTCTGGGATGATCATATTTACATTGTTCATTTGTTCTCCCCGATATCCCATGCTTACAGATACCCCATTTATAATATTGGCAGATTTTGTGTCCTTGTTTTGCTTGTTTCAAAAACCCTGGCACCAATATCGCGCCCGGTTCAGGCGCCGAGACAGCACCCGACCCCCAACGTCGCGTTCGGCGTCATAGCATCCGGCCACAGCGCCAACGTCGCATCCGGTCCCGACACCAATGTCGCATCCGGACCCGACGCCAACGCCGCATCTGGCCCCGACACCAATGTCGCATCCGGCTTCGACGCCATTGTCGCATCCGGCCCCGACGCCAATGTCGCATCTGGCTCCAACGCCAGTCCGGATCCCGGCGCGATGAGATGTAGCTCCAATTCTGGTTCTTGCCTGGGTGCCCTTGACAATTTGTTTGAAAACATTGGAGATTTCCGTGCAGGCAGTTAGAAGTGATTCTCTGTGCTCTGCTGGAGTTTTATAAAAAGTTGCGATCATCTTCAAGACAGTAATATTATTCTTTTCACAGAACCAGTACACCGATTTGTCTCTGGGACCAATTATCCTGGCATTATTTGACATGTTTTCATATTTACTTTGAATGGCTGTTGAACATAATTGGCACTCGAAGCTCTGGTGGTAATCTACTTCCTTCTTGCATTCTGTGAACATCTTTACTAAAGGCATTCTAACCACAATGCTTCTGGTCAGTGGTGGTGGTGGTGGTAAGGCAGTGGTTGTTGACCAGTGGTAAAGGGGGAGAGCGACCCTTCACGGCCTACCGAGTGTGTACACAAGCCTCGTGGCCCTTGTACACAGATTCGGGTGTGTGTGTTGCCTCATTATTCACTGAATTATACATTAAAATTTTTCCACGTGGCAATTTTCCTACACTTGCTACAGGTGGAACAACATGTGATTCCTACAGGTGGAATGACGTGTGGACTCAAGAGTATCTAACTGCACTGAACGATTACCACTATAGAGCAGGTAGCCCAAACAAAGTTAGTTTAAATCCAGGTGATCTGATCTTGGGGAATAGCGAAGGGCCAAGGTCAGAGTGGCCTATAGGCAAAATCGTTTCTGTACACCCCACCTGAACAGGATTGGCAAACTGCATTTGCTTGGACTGTCAGAAAGTTTTTGACACAGTACCCCATAAAAGGCTGTTACGAAAATTGGAGCAAAATGCTGGAGTAAAAGGTAAGATGCTCCAGTGGATAAGGGAGTAGCTAAGCAACAGGAAACAGAGAGTAACTGTGAGGGGGGACACAGCAGAGTGGCGAGAAGTCACTAGCGGAACCCACAGGGCTCTGTACTTGGACCCATCTGGTTTCATATATATGTAAACGATCTTCCGGAGGGTTTAGACTCTTTCCTTTCAATTTTTGCTGATGATGCATAAGTTATGAGAAGAATCAAGATAGATGATGATAGACAGAGACTACAGGACAACTTGGACAAGCTGGAGGAATTGTCTAGAAAATGGCTACTAAAGTTCAACTCAGGAAAGCATAAAGTAATGAAATTAGGCGAAGGGAGCAGAAGGCTGAACACAAGGTACCATCTGGGAGGAGAAATCCAGCAAGAGTCCAAAAGAGAGAAAGATCTGGGATGTTGATATCCCACCAAACCAGTCCCCATAGGCCCACATCAAAAGGATATCCTCAGCGGCATATGCAAGACTGGCCAACATAAGAACTGCTTTTAGAAACATGTGTAAGGAATCGTTCAGGATCCTGTGTACCACTTATGTCAGACCATTCCAGGAATATGCAGCTCCAGCTTGGAGTCCATACCTAGTTAAACACAAGGCAAAATTAGAGAAGATTCAGTGGTATGCCACCAGGCTCGTCCCGGAAAGGAGAGGAATGATAGGCTACAATGATAGGCTAAGAGAGCTGAAACTCACGTCCTTGGAAGACAGAAGAGTAAGGGGAGACATGATAACCACCTACAAAATTCTCAGGGGAATTTAGAGAGTGAACAAAGACAAACTCTTTAGCACGGGTGGAACACAAATTAGGGGACACGGTGGAAACTTAGTACCCAAATGAGCCACAGAGACCTTAGAAAGGTCTTTTTCAGTGTCAGAGTAGGTAACAAATGGAACGCAATAGGAAGTGATGTGGTGGAGGCAGACTCCATACACAGTTTGAAATGTAGAAATTATAGAGCCCAATAGGCTCAGGAATCTGTACACCCGTTGATTGACGGTTGAGAGACGGGACCATAGAGCCAAAGATCAACCCCCGTAAGCACAACAAGGTGAGTACACCCGGACCATAAGGGAATTCTAAGAATTGTTAAGGTTCAGTGCTGAGGCACAACCATACTTAAAATTTTAGAGAAATTAGTTCCTCTGGAGTTGGCAGAACATGAGTTCACTTAGACACCAGATGTGCCTGACGTTTCAGGAGATAACCTTTTAGAAATAAATACTCATCCGGAAAGAACTGCTGCACGAAGTGCAAACATAGACAATAATATAATTATGCATAAATGCAGGGAATTCGTCGTTTAAGTTTCGGAGCATCAGCCGCAACAAGTTCGTGGTGACTATTCTTTTGTCTAACACTTAATAAAAACTCTGTCTGCAATAGGTTTTCATTTGCAATTGCCATCTTAGATTGAGTTTAATCAATAACTACATGGAATTCTTTGATTTCCTCATCATAGTAGAATTAAAACTGCTATGAATAAGTGTTTCATGGAGGAAGAATAACGATCATACTTGGAATTCTATCTCAATATAACACTCCCTCAATTACTTAATTCTTTGCGGTTATCCATCAGAAACAGTATAAAACTGTTTATAGTAATTGAGGATAATAAAATCACTCATAAATTAGCATCTACCTCTCCTTATACATAAATTTGCACCGAAAAGAGGTGCCATGACTATCAGCTGTGAGAGGGGAAGTAAGACGCTGCAGGCCAGTGGGTGAGCATATGGCGTTGGTGACGGACGGACGTACCACTGTACTCTAGCCTTTGACGCAATATTTGTGCTTATAAGAGATGCAAGTACCTCGGAGGTGCAAGTTGAGCAGCAGAAACGTATCTTAGAACGAATTACCACGCACGGATTGCCGCACTCTCATAACATGAGAGAACGTGTCCTGGTTGTTTACCTTTTTTCCTTTTATTACGAGCTCAGTAAGATTAGAATTTCAGTCGAGTTACGAGGCATATCCAACAAACAAACCCAGTAAGCTTCTTTCAAATCCATTGGGTATTACCTCGAACGTAATTACAATATGTATATAGTATTCTGTAACAATCAATATATTGTAAAATCTCGGCAGATCTTCTGTGAGAGGGTCCCACACTTGTTCCAACATGCCGGAGTACTGGACGCAATTACCACGAGGTCTACATTGCATGCTTGATACATTGTTGCTTACTCCCGTGTCCGAGCTAGTCTAGAACGAATTCTTCTTACCAGCTAAGAGTTTTCACAATTAACCCATAGTAGTTGTCACGGGGGTGGGCCGGGGCTCCGCTAGCACTCGGCTGCTAGGGGCTCAGAAGGTAGAATACTCAGCCCCTCCGACTCCCGGGATTCACCGGAGTCTCCTTGGTCCCACAAGAGAGGATCAACAATGCCCACCTCCGCAGGTCTTTGCTTCCACCACTGTAGGGGTGCCACTGACTCACCCTGGAAGCCCTTCAGTCAACCACGGGGAAACTGCTATCAGCAGTTTCGGCCTAGACCCGTGGAGGAGTGAAGGAAGGCTCAGGCTTACCTTATAACAATAACTTCCCCTGAGTCTTTCCTGCCAGATAAAAAGGTTGCAGGAACTCCTTTCCCACCTGTCGTCTCTATCTTCTTCTTAACAAGGTCGCCAGCTGGGTTAGTATATCTGCACCCCAGCAACGCAGTTCAGTGGGTGTATTCTATGCTGTTTGTTACCAGAGTGTTGCTACTCCCATAGATCTGCTATTGGACTGTCAGCCCAGGGTACTCTCCCATGAAGGTCTGTGTGGATTTACCTCTCTCCAGCCACTACGTTACTTGTTGCCACCATTCAGGCTCTGATACTGATCGGATGGCTAAGGGTACACTTTTATATAAGTCTGTGCTGCTTTACCACTCTCCAGGCGATAAGAACTTCCATAGAGAACGTGATGTTCCCTAGGTGGTACTATGATACCTTCGTGTATGCTCATAGAGAAATAGTATAGTGGAGGCACACTTAAACACAATGATAAAATGGGTGAATTTACTGACACAAATTACATGATCACACATACACTTATAAGCAATACAGGAAAATGTTTTCGGTATAAAAAGTCGGAATTTCAAACTGCGAATAGGTGCAGAGAGCCTGAATTTGGCTCCAAAATATGGCTCAGGTATCGAATTTGGGATGTTTGGAACATTTTGAAAACTGCAGGGGGGTTTGGCAAAATGTGACCCACTGCCGCTTTCAGTAATTGGCCTATTTTCGGTATAAAAAGTCGGAATTTCAAACTGCGAATAGGTGCAGAGAGCCCGAATTTTGCTCCAAAATATGGCACAGGTATCGAATTTGGGATGTTTGAGATATTTTGAAAACTGCAGGGGGGTTTGGGAAAAATGTGACCCACTGCCGCTTTCAGTAATTGGCCTATTTTCGGTATAAAAAGTCGGAATTCCAAACTGCGAATAGGCGCAGAGAGCCCGAATTTTGCTCCAAAATATGGCACAGGTATCGAATTTGGGATGTTTGAGATATTTTGAAAACTGCAGGGGGGTTTGGGAAAAATGTGACCCACTGCCGCTTTCAGTAATTGGCCTATTTTCGGTATAAAAAGTAGGAATTTCAAACTGCGAATAGGTGCAGAGAGCCAGAATTTGGCTATAAAAAATGTGTCAGGTATTGAATTTGGGATGTTTGGGATATTTTGAAAATTGCAGGGGGGTTTGGGCAAAAAGTGACCCACTGCCGCTTTCAGCAATTCGCCTATTTTCGGTATAAAAAGTAGGAATTTCAAAGTGCGAATAGGTGCAGAGAGCCAGAATTGGCCTCCAAAATATGGCTCAGGTATCGAGTTTGGGATGTTTGGGATATTTTGAAAACTGCTGGGGGGTTTCGGCAAAATGTGACCCACTGCCGCTTTCAGTAATTGGCCTATTTTCGGTATAAAAAGTCGGAATTTCAAACTGCGAATAGGTGCAGAGAGCCAGAATTTGGCTCCAAAATATGGCTCAGTTATCGAATTTGGGATGTTTGGGATATTTTGAAAACTGCAGGTGGTTTGGGCAAAATGTGACCCACTGCCGCTTTCAGTAATTGGCCAATTTTCGGTATACAAATTCGGAATTTCAAACTGCGAAAAGGTGCAGAGAGCCAGACTTTGGCTCCAAAATATGGCTCAGGTATCGAATTTGGGATGTTTGATATATTTTGAAAACTGCAGGGGGGTTTGGGCAAAATGTGACCCACTGCCGCTTTCAGTAATTGGCCTATTATCGGTATAAAAAGTCGGAATTTCAAACTGCAAATAGGTGCAGAGAGCCAGAATTTGGCTCCAAAATATGGCTCAGGTATCGAATTTGGGAGGTTGGGATATTTTGAAAACTGCAGGTGGTTTGGGTAAAATGTGACCCACTGCCGCTTTCAGTAATTGGCCTATTTTCGGCATAAAAAGTAGGAATTTCAAACTGCGAATAGGTGCAGAGAGCCAGAATTTGGCTCCAAAATATGGCTCAGGTATCGAATTTGGGATGTTTGGGATATTTTGAAAACTGCAGGGGGTTTGGGCAAAATGTGACCCACTGCCGCTTTCAGTAATTGGCCTTTTTTCGGTATAAAAATTCGGAATTTCAAACTGCGAATAGGTGCAGAGAGCCAGAAATTGGCTCCAAAATATGGCTCAGGTATCGAATTTGGGATGTTTGGGATATTTTGAAAACTGCAGGGGGGTTTGGGCAAAATGTGACCCACTGCCGCTTTCAGTAATTGGCATATTTTCGGTATAAAAGTCGGAATTTCAAACTGCGAATAGGTGCAGAGAGCCAGAATTTGGCTCCAAAATATGGCTCAGTATCGAATTTGGGATGTTTGGGATATTTGAAAACTGCAGGGGGGTTTGGGCAAAAAGTGACCCACGCCGCTTTCAGTAATTGGCTATTTTCGGTATAAAAGTCGTAATTTCAACTGCGAATAGGTGCAGAGAGCCAGAATTGGCCCAAAATATGGCTCAGGTATCGATTTGGGATGTTGGGATATTTTGAAAACTGCAGGGGGGTTTGGGCAAAATGTGACCACTGCCGCTTTCAGTAATTGGAATTTCGGTATAAAAATCGGAATTTCAAACTGCGAATAGGTGCAGAGAGCCAGAATTGGCTCCAAAATATGGCTCAGGTATCGAATTTGGGATGTTTGGGATATTTGAAAACTGCAGGGGGGGTTGGGCAAAATGTGACCCATGCCGCTTTCAGTAATTGGCATNCGTTTATATTACCGATAGAAGATGTACACGTAAAACCGCTCTAATCCGGCTGAAACGTCGATATATGCATAAAAACAGAACTTCTCCCCTTTACAATATCTTACTCAGTGTATTAACGAGAAAAAATAATTGATTAAAAATTAAATATTTAAGGTTAATTTTAATCAATAATGTGTTTGCATAATTTTTATCGAATATGTAATGAATTAATAACACTAAACTGAAAATTCAGAAAAACGAGAAAAACGGCAAAATATTGCCTAATTCGATGATATTTTGTTTAAATCACATAAAGAAAAGTGGATGATTGTGACGGTGTTCCCCCCCTTCTAATTCTCCCACGCCTGCTGTAAGAGTCATGTCCACTATTCCCGAGCGTTCTCTACATTGCAGGCAACAATTGAACATGCGTGGGAGAGAACAGTATTCTCGAAGAGCCGAGAAATTTGAGAAAATGTAACATTTTGTCCTGTGGGATAGGCCCTTTAGGGAGCCAATATGGCGCGGGCGAGTCTGTCTTCCCGCCAAAACTGTGTGACGTCAGTGGCGCCAGATTGGTCACCGTCAGCGACGTGGCACTGGGAGCCAATGAAAACCAACTTTGGGAAAAGTGACGTCACATAGGCAGGGGGGTCCGGCCGTGTTGGCGCCAGACGATATCAGTCTTTCACGACACGTCCGAGAGGTAGGACGCGCGATCGGTCATCCTGTCAGAGTGACGGATTTACCGAACTCCGGTGGATTTAAGCGTCTCCAGTTGTTGGCACGCACTCTGTGAGGTCTTCCTGCAACCCAGAATTGGCTCAGATAAGGAATTGACAGAATATTGAGCAACAAGTGCTCAGGGGACAGGTGCGTTGCAAGAAGTGGGCCGGGCATCGACGTGTGTCGTCGTTGGCAGTTCACCAGTATAAGAGGCAGCTTAGTGGCCGGGCCATCCACCGTGAGTGAACCAGGTTGACAGCCTTGTCAACCAGGTTGAACGTGTGATCGACGATCCTGTCAAGTTTGACAGTAACCCCACCTTCGTGGAACCCTACGAGTCAACAGTGGATGCAAGCACGTCGAGAAGTCTTCCCAAATACCTAGCGATATATCTAGACGACGAGGGAATTGACAGTGTTGTGAGCTTCAAGAGCTCTGAAGTCGGGTGCTGTGCGTGTGTCGTCCGGGACGACTGATATCTTCAGTGACTTCGTAGTGGTGAGAGGCAGTTACTCTGGGAGTACAGTGACAAGGACTAATTGGGAAACGTACGACGACAGCCGAGACGTAGGCTGGCTGCCGTAGTTGGGAGGAAAGTTGACGGCCAGGAGACCGACTTCAACCCAGCGACGTACTGTAGGGAAAGAAGCACGGACCTGCTGTGTACAGAAGCGGCGAGACGCGACATCCTAAGGCGTGGGGCTTGTGTTTCTGGATGAACGAGGCGAGAGCCTGGACCAGGAGCTACAACCCAACTGTCATCCTAGGATAGGTGAAGTAGGTGTTTACAGTTCCCTCCCATTCCCCTTTAGTTAGCTATATATATTCTTGTCGGTATATTTTGTATGTCGTGAGCAAGTCTCACTTGAGTTTAAGTCACAGAGAGCACAGTATGTGGTGAGGCTACCCAGAGCGCTCACAGTATCAATTTACATATATATATCTATGTGTGGGTGTGTGCAAGCACCAAGATTCATCAGAGAATTTACTGTGACTACTATTATTGATCTGTGATTATTATTATTATATATATATTGGTAGTGAACCAGATATTGGTGTATTGTTCTCTATAATCTATTGATATAAATGCCTGAGGATTAATCTCTATAATCTATCAATATAAAGGCCTGTGTGTTGATCTCGATGATCTATTGATATATATATGCCTGAAGTTCGATTACTGATTTATATATGACATGATTGTGTGCTGAATAATATATATATGAAGTGATTGCCAGTGATATCTCTTTAAGAGGAAGCATAAATATAAAGAAAAGTTCAGTGATCAAGTGAGTGCATTCACAGTAAATATTATTAAGAATAGAGTAATCTTTTGGTACAGTGAAAAGTCACTGTGAGAGTATTGTGAATATAGATGTTGATCGTGAGGCCAGTGAAATCATAAGTAAGCCATGTGAACGTTGATTAGTGTTTTGGAAAAAGTTAAATAAACGGTGATCGTGACAATTAGAAAACAAGTACTAGTCTTTCCCACGATCGCGAGGGCCCGGTCAGCTGGCATTTCTGACAGGTGACACGTGCCGATGTTGCCATATGGTGCGCTCTAGAATATTATGCTATGAATGGACAATCGTCATATATTAATTCTGATACATTGATGCATATATATTTCTCGTTGTTTTTTTAAGTAAAATACCAAAACTCTTTGGTGTTTGATATCATCCCCTCCATTTATCTTGTGACCGTGTGAGGATGTAAAGTAGAGTGACCTGCCTGATACTATATCATTGGAATTTGCTCTTGCCACAATTACACCTGACCACTGCAGTGTTACTGGACACCTAAAAAACCAGTTGGCGACCTTGAGGGCTGTGTAAGAGTTCGGTGTCGGGAGGGCCACAGATTGAGGGAACGATCTGTGCACCCACTCATCTCATAATCTAAAGGCCGGTTGTGAGATCGACTGGGATACTCTCCGAGGCCAGCAGTGGAGCCTAAGGGATTGAGGGAAGACCCGCCGAACGACGGTGAGTAAGGGTTATGGTTGGAGCAACCACCTGGAAAGGAGATCCAGTCTACTGTTGCTTTAACCCTTCTCTTACGAGAACACCGTGAAACCCCGACATTGGCGACCTTGCCAGGATAAGAGCAAGATCAAGGTGGTAATTGTGGTATAAATATCAGGCCAATTTTTCACTCATTGTCACAAGATGGAGGGTGATAAAGTAGCCAGGTTTATAGACACGAGAGACGAGCAAGTACTGGAGGAGTGCACCAAGGCACAGCTGCAGACGATCGCCGACCACTTTGGGATCAAGTTTGAGCTTCCAAAGTGGGAGAAAGAAGACTTGAGATCATGCACAGCTCAAGGCACGTGCCGAAGCCCGATCGAGCAGACATGCTAGAGGAAGCTTTACGTCCATGTCGAGAGGGACAGCACCGACCGCCCGCATTCTCCAGTTATGGGAGGAATAATAGAAGGTCGGACGGATGGAGGACAGGACCGAGTTATCCTAAGTCCTACCCCTCGAATGGAGACAGCAGAAGGCAAGAGAGTGCTGTGGAACCGCCGAAGAAGTCACCGAGGGAGAGCTCAAGAGATCTTGTTATCGTCACGGCCGGAGATGCTGAGCACGAGTCTTTGGAAGGCGCAAGAGGAGTCCGCGGAAGAAGAAGGATCCGTTGTTTCAACTGCGGGTTAATAGGACACATGGCGCGCGAATGTAGACGTCCTAAGCAGCGGGGTTACGTTGCTTTTGTGCGGGTAGAGGACCAGTTAGCCGAAGGAGTGCGGGATGGACCCGTACGTAAGAAGGCTAACCCGTTCGTGCGCGAGGGAACTGTAAGGGTGGGGGACGCAGACCCCATCCCGGTAATGATGCTGAGAGATACTGGGGCGGAATTTACCCTGGTGAGCAGAACCCTTTTCCCTGAGTGTCACGAGAATACCTGTGTAGGTGAGGCAAGTGTGACCACTGTGGGAGGCCCAGTGCAGATGCCCCTACACCAGGTAACCCTGAGTTCTGTTTATGGATGCCAAACCCTAGTAGTGGGGGTCTGTGCGACGATGCCCACGAGGGAGGCGCAGGTCATTTTGGGAAATGACGCATGTGGAGGACGTGTCCTACCGAACCTCTTGAAGGACGAGGAGTGCTTGGAGCACTACAGGAAGAAAGGCGAAGTGTTCGACGCCTGTGGGGACGAGAAAGGAATCGCCATGGAGGCGTTCCCTGTCTGTGCTATGATTCCGAGGCAGTGCGACGGACGAGGAGGGAGTGGATCTGATAAGGCCGACGAGGAGACGTCCGACGGCCTGGAAATTGATCACCTCGTCATGGAACCCGGAGAGCGAGTGGAGGGCGAAGGCAGCCCAGAAGGTGAGGTACAGGTGACCCTCACCAGTTCTCCGGGGTGGACCGCACTCGTCTCGAGGAGATGCAGCAGGCAGAATTCCCCAAGTTGATTTGTAAGGTCAAAGGAGGACGTATTGGTCCCGAGAAAGCTACTCACTTTAACAGGCAAGAAGGCATATAATAAGACAGTGTAAACCTGTAAGGATGGAGGTCGGAAAAGCCTCTCCAGGTACGAGAGATCAAGTAGCGTTGCCAGCCAAGTGCAGAGCGGCAGTGTTGAGTCCGTTGCACGCTGTTGACTCTGCGGGTCACCTAGGGATGACCACGATGCGACGTTCAACGTCGAGAGAAGTGGCTGGGCAACTACAACATCTTTTCTCTTGGGTGAGGAGGCCCAGGGAAAATCAGGCTGACAGTGGAAATATGTTCCGGTCTGAGTGTGTCAGACGAACAATGATAAATCGGGGAGTGATGCAGATTCGGTCGTCGCCCTACCGATCGCAGTCGAAGGGGGCGGTCGGAAGACTCCACTCCACCTCAGAGACAGCTCTGAGAATGTTCTGCGTAGAGCAGGAAGACGAGTGGGAAGAGACAGCGGGCCCTGTTTTGTTGGCCATTTGCAAAGCAGTGGCAGAACCGTTAAACTTCTCACAGTTCCAGCTGGTGAACGGACGTGAGGTGTGGAGCCCTCGGTCCGTAATAGGTAAGCAGTGGACGCCCAGGATGACCTTGAAGACGGTCTGCAGACACATGAGGAGTGTCACACATTGGCGGCTGCAATACTGGCTGGAAGCCAAGATTTTTAGTGGAAAGGACAGCGTAGTCGCAGATGCGTTGTCCCGCATGCACTAACCAGACATGACTCTTATTTTAAGGGGAGGGGTATGTGACGGTGTTCCCCCCTTCTAATTCTCCCACGCCTGCTGTAAGAGTCATGTCCACTATTCCCGAGCGTTCTCTACATTGCAGGCAACAATTGAACATGTGTGGGAGAGAACAGTATTCTCGAAGAGCCGAGAAATTTGCGAAAATGTAGTATTTTGGCCTGTGGGATAGGCCCTTTAGGGAGCCAATATGGCGCTGGCAAGTCTGTTCTCCCGCCAAAACTGTGTGACGTCAGTGGCGCCAGATTGGTCACCGTCAGCGACATGGCACTGGGAGCCAATGAAAACCAACTTTGGGAAAAGTGACGTCACATAGGCATGGGGGTCCGCCGTGTTGGCGCCAGGCGACATCAGTCTTTCACGACACGTCCGAGAGGTAGGACGCGCGATCGGTCATCCTGTCAGAGTGACGGATTTACCGAACTCCGGTGGATTTAAGCGTCTCCAGTTGTTGGCACGCACTCTGTGAGGTCTTCCTGCAACCCAGAAGTGGCTCAGATAAGGAATTGACAGAATATTGAGCAACAAGTGCTCAGGGACAGGTGCGTTGCAAGAAGTGGGCCGGGCATCGACGTGTGTCGTCGTTGGCAGTTCACCAGTATAAGAGGCAGCTTAGTGGCCGGGCCACCCACCGTGAGTGAACCAGGTTGACAGCCTTGTCAACCAGGTTGAACGTGTGATCGACGATCCTGTCAAGTTTGACAGTAACCCCACCTTCGTGGAACCCTACGAGTCAACAGTTGGATGCAAGCACGTCGAGAAGTCTTCCCAAATACCTAGCGATATATCTAGACGACGAGGGAATTGACAGTGTTGTGAGCTTCAAGTGCTCTGAAGTCGGGTGCTGTGCGTGTGTCGTCCGGGACGGCTGATAACTTCAGTGACTTCGTAGTGGTGAGAGGCAGTTACTCTGGGAGTACAGTGACAAGGACTAATTGGGAAACGTACGACGACCGCCGAGACGTAGGCTGGCTGCCGTAGTTGGGAGGAAAGTTGACGGCCAGGAGACCGACTTCAACCCAGCGACGTACTGTAGGAAAGAAGCACGGACCTGCTGTGTACAGAAGCGGCGAGACGCGACATCCTAAGGCGTGGGGCTTGTGTTTCTGGATGAACGAGGCGAGAGCCTGGACCAGGAGCTACAACCCAACTGTCATCCTAGGATAGGTGAAGTAGGTGTTTACAGTTCCCTCCCATTTCCCCTTTAGTTAGCTATATATATTCTTGTCAGGATATTTTGTATGTCGTGAGCAAGTCTCACTTGAGTTTAAGTCACAGAGAGCACAGTATGTGGTGAGGCTACCCAGAGCGCTCACAGTATCAATTTACATATATATCTATGTGTGGGTGTGTGCAAGCACCAAGATTCATCAGAGAATTTACTGTGACTATTATTATTGATCTGTGATTATTATTATTATATATATTGGTAGTAAACCAGATATTGGTGTATTGATCTCTATAATCTATTGATATAAATGCCGTGTGTTGATCTCTATAATCTATCGATATAAATGCCTGTGTGTTGATCTCTATGATCTATTGATATATATATGCCTGAAGTTTGATTACTGATTTATATATGACATGATTGTGTGCTGAATAATATCATATACGTGAAGTGTTTGCCAGTGATATCTCTTTGAGAGGAAGTATAAATATAAAGAAAAGTTCAGTGATCAAGTGAGTGCATTCACAGTAAATATTATTAAGAATAGAGTAATCTTTTGGTACAGTGAAAAGTCACTGTGAGAGTATTGTGAATATAGATGTTGATCGTGAGGCCAGTGAAATCATAAGTAAGCCATGTGAACGTTGAATAGTGTTTTGGAAAAAGTTAAATAAACGGGGATCGTGACAATTAGAAAACAAGTACTAGTCTGTTCCCACGATCGCGAGGGCCCGGTCAGCTGGCATTCTGACAGGTGACACGTGCCGATGTTGCCATATGGTGCGCTCTAGAATATTATGCTATGAATGGAGCAATTGTCATATATTAATTCTGATACATTGATGCATATATATTTCTCGTTGTTTTTTAAGTAAAATACCAAAACTCTTTGGTGTTTGATATCATCCCCTCCATTTATCTTGTGACCGTGTTATGATATAAAGTAGAGTGACCTGCCTGATACTATATTACTGGATTTGGCTCTTGCCACAATTACACCTGACCACTGCAGTGTTACTGGACACCAAAAAAAAACCAGTTGGCGACCTTGAAGGCTGTGTAAGAGTTCGGTGTCGGGAGGGCCACAGATTGAGGGAACGATCTGTGCACCCACTCATCTCATAATCTAAAGGCCGGTTGTGAGATCGACTGGGATACTCTCCGAGGCCAGCAGTGGAGCCTAAGGGATTGAGGGAAGACCCGCCGAACGACGGTGAGTAAGGGTTATGGTTGGAGCAACCACCTGGAAAGGAGATCCAGTCTACTGTTGCTTTAACCCTTCTCTTACGAGAACACCGTGAAACCCCGACAAAGTCAAAATTTCAAACTGCGAATAGGTGCAGAGAGCCAGGATTTGGCTCCAAAATATGGCTCAGGTATGGAAATTGGGATGTTTGGGATATTTTGAAAACAACAGGGGGGTTTGGGCAAAATGTGACTCACTGCCGCTTTCTGTAATTGGTCTATTTTCAGTATAAAAATTCGGAATTTCAAACTGCGAATAAGTGCAGAGAGCCAGAATTTGGCTCCGAAATATGGCTCAGGTATCGAATTTGGGATGTTTGGGATATTTTGAAAACTGCAGGGGGTTTGGGCAAAATGTGACTCACTGCCGCTTTCAGTAATTGGCCTATTTTCGGTATAAAAAGTCGGAATTTCAAACTGCGAATAGGTGCAGAGAGCCAGAATTTGGCTCAAAAATATGGCTCAGGTATCGAAATTGGGATGTTTGGGATATTTTGAAAACTGCAGGGGGGTTTGGGCAAAATGTGACCACTGCCGCTTTCAGTAATTGGCCTATTTTCGGTATAAAAAGTCGGAATTTCAAACTGCGAATAGGTGCAGAGAGCCAGAATTTGGCTCCAAAATATGGCTCAGGTATCGAATTTGGGATGTTTGGGATATTTTGAAAACTGCAGGGGGTTTGGTCAAAATGTGACCCACTGCCGCTTTCAGTAATTGGCCTATTTTCGGTATAAAAAATCGGAATTTCAAACTGCGAATAGGTGCAGAGAGCCAGAATTTGGCTCCAAAATATGGCTCAGGTATCGAATTTGGGATGTTTGGGATATTTTGAAAACTGCAGGGGGGTTTGGGCAAAATGTGACCCACTGCCGCTTTCAGTAATTGGCCTATTTTCGGTATAAAAAGTCGGAATTTCAAACTGCGAATAGGTGCAGAGAGCCAGAATTTGGCTCCAAAATATGGCTCAGGTATCGAATTTGGGATGTTTGGGATATTTTGAAAACTGCAGGGGGTTTGGGCAAAATGTGACCCACTGCCGCTTTCAGTAATTGGCCTATTTTCGGTATAAAAATTCGGAATTTCAAACTGCGAATAGGTGCAGAGAGCCAGAATTTGGCTCCAAAATATGGCTCAGGTATCGAATTTGGGATGTTTGGGATATTTTGAAAACTGCAGGGGGGTTTGGGCAAAATGTGACCCACTGCCGCTTTCAGTAATTGGCCTATTTTCGGTATAAAAAGTCGGAATTTCAAACTGCGAATAGGTGCAGAGAGCCAGAATTTGGCTCCAAAATATGGCTCAGGTATCGAATTTGGGATGTTTGGGATATTTTGAAAACTGCAGGGGGGTTTGGGCAAAATGTGACCCACTGCCGCTTTCAGTAATTGGCCTATTTTCGGTATAAAAAGTCGGAATTTCAAACTGCGAATAGGTGCAGAGAGCCAGAATTTGGCTCCAAAATATGGCTCAGGTATCGAATTGGGATGTTTGGGATATTTTGAAAACTGCAGGGGGGTTTGGGCAAAATGTGACCCACTGCCGCTTTCAGTAATTGGCCTATTTTCGGTATAAAAATTCGGAATTTCAAACTGCGAATAGGTGCAGAGAGCCAGAATTTGGCTCCAAAATATGGCTCAGGTATCGAATTTGGGATGTTTGGGATATTTTGAAAACTGCAGGGGGGTTTGGGCAAAATGTGACCCACTGCCGCTTTCAGTAATTGGCCTATTTTCGGTATAAAAAGTCGGAATTTCAAACTGCGAATAGGTGCAGAGAGCCAGAATTTGGCTCCAAAATATGGCTCAGGTATCGAATTTGGGATGTTTGGGATATTTTGAAAACTGCAGGGGGGTTTGGGCAAAATGTGACCCACTGCCGCTTTCAGTAATTGGCCTATTTTCGGTAAAAAATTCGGAATTTCAAACTGCGAATAGGTGCAGAGAGCCAGAATTTGGCTCCAAAATATGGCTCAGGTATCGAATTTGGGATGTTTGGGATATTTTGAAAACTGCAGGGGGGGTTTGGCAAAATGTGACCCACTGCCGCTTTCAGTAATTGGCCTATTTTCGGTATAAAAAATCGGAATTTCAAACTGCGAATAGGTGCAGAGAGCCAGAATTTGGCTCCAAAATATGGCTCAGGTATCGAATTTGGGATGTTTGGGATATTTTGAAAACTGCAGGGGGTTTGGGCAAAATGTGACCCACTGCCGCTTTCAGTAATTGGCCTATTTTCGGTATAAAAAGTCGGAATTTCAAACTGCGAATAGGTGCAGAGAGCCAGAATTTGGCTCCAAAATATGGCTCAGGTATCGAATTTGGGATGTTTGGGATATTTTGAAAACTGCAGGGGGGTTTGGGCAAAATGTGACCCACTGCCGCTTTCAGTAATTGGCCTATTTTCGGTATAAAAAGTCGGAATTTCAAACTGCGAATAGGTGCAGAGAGCCAGAATTTGGCTCCAAAATATGGCTCAGGTATCGAATTTGGGATGTTTGGATATTTTGAAAACTGCAGGGGGGTTTGGGCAAAATGTGACCCACTGCCGCTTTCAGTAATTGGCCTATTTTCGGTATAAAAATCGGAATTTCAAACTGCGAATAGGTGCAGAGAGCCAGAATTTGGCTCCAAAATATGGCTCAGGTATCGAATTTGGGATGTTTGGGATATTTTGAAAACTGCAGGGGGGTTTGGGCAAAATGTGACCCACTGCCGCTTTCAGTAATTGGCCTATTTTCGGTATAAAAAGTCGGAATTTCAAACTGCGAATAGGTGCAGAGAGCCAGAATTTGGCTCCAAAATATGGCTCAGGTATCGAATTTGGGATGTTTGGGATATTTTGAAAACTGCAGGGGGGTTTGGGCAAAATGTGACCCACTGCCGCTTTCAGTAATTGGCCTATTTTCGGTATAAAAGTCGGAATTTCAAACTGCGAATAGGTGCAGAGAGCCAGAATTTGGCTCCAAAATATGGCTCAGGTATCGAATTTGGGATGTTTGGGATATTTTGAAAACTGCAGGGGGTTTGGGCAAAATGTGACCCACTGCCGCTTTCAGTAATTGGCCTATTTTCGGTATAAAAAGTCGGAATTTCAAACTGCGAATAGGTGCAGAGAGCCAGAATTTGGCTCCAAAATATGGCTCAGGTATCGAATTTGGGATGTTTGGGATATTTTGAAAACTGCAGGGGGGTTTGGGCAAAATGTGACCCACTGCCGCTTTCAGTAATTGGCCTATTTTCGGTATAAAAAGTCGGAATTTCAAACTGCGAATAGGTGCAGAGAGCCAGAATTTGGCTCCAAAATATGGCTCAGGTATCGAATTTGGGATGTTTGGGATATTTTGAAAACTGCAGGGGGGTTTGGGCAAAATGTGACCCACTGCCGCTTTCAGTAATTGGCCTATTTTCGGTATAAAAATTCGGAATTTCAAACTGCGAATAGGTGCAGAGAGCCAGAATTTGGCTCCAAAATATGGCTCAGGTATCGAATTTGGGATGTTTGGGATATTTTGAAAACTGCAGGGGGGGTTGGGCAAAATGTGACCCACTGCCGCTTTCAGTAATTGGCCTATTTTCGGTATAAAAAGTCGGAATTTCAAACTGCGAATAGGTGCAGAGAGCCAGAATTTGGCTCCAAAATATGGCTCAGGTATCGAATTTGGGATGTTTGGGATATTTTGAAAACTGCAGGGGGGTTTGGGCAAAATGTGACCCACTGCCGCTTTCAGTAATTGGCCTATTTTCGGTATAAAAAGTCGGAATTTCAAACTGCGAATAGGTGCAGAGAGCCAGAATTTGGCTCCAAAATATGGCTCAGGTATCGAATTGGGATGTTTGGGATATTTTGAAAACTGCAGGGGGTTTGGGCAAAATGTGACCCACTGCCGCTTTCAGTAATTGGCCTATTTTCGGTATAAAAATTCGGAATTTCAAACTGCGAATAGGTGCAGAGAGCCAGAATTTGGCTCCAAAATATGGCTCAGGTATCGAATTTGGGATGTTTGGGATATTTTGAAAACTGCAGGGGGGTTTGGGCAAAATGTGACCCACTGCCGCTTTCAGTAATTGGCCTATTTTCGGTATAAAAAGTCGGAATTTCAAACTGCGAATAGGTGCAGAGAGCCAGAATTTGGCTCCAAAATATGGCTCAGGTATCGAATTTGGGATGTTTGGGATATTTTGAAAACTGCAGGGGGGTTTGGGCAAAATGTGACCCACTGCCGCTTTCAGTAATTGGCCTATTTTCGGTATAAAAAGTCGGAATTTCAAACTGCGAATAGGTGCAGAGAGCCAGAATTTGGCTCCAAAATATGGCTCAGGTATCGAATTTGGGATGTTTGGGATATTTTGAAAACTGCAGGGGGGTTTGGGCAAAATGTGACCCACTGCCGCTTTCAGTAATTGGCCTATTTTCGGTATAAAATTCGGAATTTCAAACTGCGAATAGGTGCAGAGAGCCAGAATTTGGCTCCAAAATATGGCTCAGGTATCGAATTTGGGATGTTTGGGATATTTTGAAAACTGCAGGGGGGTTTGGGCAAAATGTGACCCACTGCCGCTTTCAGTAATTGGCCTATTTTCGGTATAAAAAATCGGAATTTCAAACTGCGAATAGGTGCAGAGAGCCAGAATTTGGCTCCAAAATATGGCTCAGGTATCGAATTTGGGATGTTTGGGATATTTTGAAAACTGCAGGGGGTTTGGGCAAAATGTGACCCACTGCCGCTTTCAGTAATTGGCCTATTTTCGGTATAAAAATTCGGAATTTCAAACTGCGAATAGGTGCAGAGAGCCAGAATTTGGCTCCAAAATATGGCTCAGGTATCGAATTTGGGATGTTTGGGATATTTTGAAAACTGCAGGGGGTTTGGGCAAAATGTGACCCACTGCCGCTTTCAGTAATTGGCCTATTTTCGGTATAAAAAGTCGGAATTTCAAACTGCGAATAGGTGCAGAGAGCCAGAATTTGGCTCCAAAATATGGCTCAGGTATCGAATTTGGGATGTTTGGGATATTTTGAAAACTGCAGGGGGGTTTGGGCAAAATGTGACCCACTGCCGCTTTCAGTAATTGGCCTATTTTCGGTATAAAAATTCGGAATTTCAAACTGCGAATAGGTGCAGAGAGCCAGAATTTGGCTCCAAAATATGGCTCAGGTATCGAATTTGGGATGTTTGGGATATTTTGAAAACTGCAGGGGGTTTGGGCAAAATGTGACCCACTGCCGCTTTCAGTAATTGGCCTATTTTCGGTATAAAATTCGGAATTTCAAACTGCGAATAGGTGCAGAGAGCCAGAATTTGGCTCCAAAATATGGCTCAGGTATCGAATTTGGGATGTTTGGGATATTTTGAAAACTGCAGGGGGGTTTGGGCAAAATGTGACCCACTGCCGCTTTCAGTAATTGGCCTATTTTCGGTATAAAATTCGGAATTTCAAACTGCGAATAGGTGCAGAGAGCCAGAATTTGGCTCCAAAATATGGCTCAGGTATCGAATTTGGGATGTTTGGGATATTTTGAAAACTGCAGGGGGGTTTGGGCAAAATGTGACCCACTGCCGCTTTCAGTAATTGGCCTATTTTCGGTATAAAAAGTCGGAATTTCAAACTGCGAATAGGTGCAGAGAGCCAGAATTTGGCTCAAAATATGGCTCAGGTATCGAATTTGGGATGTTTGGGATATTTTGAAAACTGCAGGGGGGTTTGGCAAAATGTGACCCACTGCCGCTTTCAGTAATTGGCCTATTTTCGGTATAAAAAATCGGAATTTCAAACTGCGAATAGGTGCAGAGAGCCAGAATTTGGCTCCAAAATATGGCTCAGGTATCGAATTTGGGATGTTTGGGATATTTTGAAAACTGCAGGGGGGGGTTTGGCAAAATGTGACTCACTGCCGCTTTCAGTAATTGGCCTATTTTCGGTATAAAAAGTCGAAATTTCAAACTGCGAATAGGTGCAGAGAGCCAGAATTTGGCTCCAAAATATGGCTCAGGTATCGAATTTGGGATGTTTGGGATATTTTGAAAACTGCAGGGGGGTTTGGGCAAAATGTGACCACTGCCGCTTTCAGTAATTGGCCTATTTTCGGTATAAAAAGTCGGAATTTCAAACTGCTAATAGGTGCAGAAAGCCAGAATTTGGTTCCAAAATATGGCTCTTGTATCGAATTTGGGATGTTTGGGATATTTTGAAAACTGCAGGGGGGTTTGGGCAAAATGTGACCCACTGCCGCTTTCAGTAATTGGCCTATTTTCGGTATAAAAAGTCGGAATTTCAAACTGCGAATAGGTGCAGAGAGCCAGAATTTGGCTCCAAAATATGGCTCAGGTATCGAATTTGAGATGTTTGGGATATTTTGAAAACTGCAGGGGGGTTTGTGTAAAATGTGACCCACTGCGGCTTTCAGTAATTGGCCTATTTCCGGTATAAAAAGTGTGACGGTGTTCCCACCCTTCTAATTCTCCCACGCCTGCTGTAAGAGTCATGTCCACTATTCCCGAGCGTTCTCTACATTGCAGGCAACAAGTGAACATGTGTGGGAGAGAACAGTATTCTCGAAGAGCCGAGAAATTTGCGTAAATGTAGTATTTGCCGCTGTGGGATAGGCCTATTTTCAGTATAGAAAGTCGTTCCCGCCAAAACTGTGTGACGTCAGTGGCGCCAGATTGGTCACCGTCAGCGACATGGCACTGGGAGCCAATGAAACCAACTTGGGAAAAGTGACGTCACATAGGCATGGGGGTCCGGCCGTGTTGGCGCCAGACGAGATCAGTCTGTCACGACACGTCCGAGAGGTAGGACGCACGATCGGTCATCCTGTCAGAGTGACGGATTTACCGAACTCCGGTGGATTAAGCGTCCAGTTGTTGGCACGCACTCTGTGAGTCTTCCTGTAAAAAGTGGCTCAGATAAGGAATTGACAAAATATTGAGCAACAGTGCTCCGGGGACAGGTGCGTTGCAAGAATGTGACCCACGTGCCCGCTTTCTGTAATTGGTCTATTTTCAGTATAAAAATTCGGAATTTCAAACTGCGAATAAGTGCAGAGAGCCAGAATTTGGCTCCGAAATATGGCTCAGGTATCGAATTTGGGATGTTTGGGATATTTTGAAAACTGCAGGGGGGTTTGGGCAAAATGTGACCACTGCCGCTTCTCAGTAACTGGCCTTTTTTCGGTATAAAAATTCGGAATTTCAAGCTGTGAATAGGTGCAGAGAGCCAGGATTTGGCTCTCCAAAACATCTCAGGTATCGAATTTGGGATGTTTGGGATATTTTGAAAACTGCAGGGGGTTTGGGCAAAATGTGACTCACTGCCGCTTTCAGTAATTGGCCTATTTTCGGTATAAAAAGTCGATTTCAAACTGTGAATAGGTGCAGAGAGCCAGAATTTGGTTCAAAATATGGCTCAGTATCGATTTGGGATGTTTGGATATTTGAAAACTGCAGGGGGGGTTTTGGCCAAATACAACCAACTGCCGCTTTCAGTAATTGGCCTTTTTTTCGGTATAAAAAATCGGAATTTCAAAACTGCGATAGGTGCAGAAGCCAGAATTTGGCTCCAAAATATGGCTCAGGTATCGAATTTGGGATGTTTGGGATATTTTTGAAAACTGCAGGGGGGGTTTTGGCAAAATGGGACTCACTGTTGCTTTCAGTAATTGGCCTATTTTCGGTATAAAAAGTCGAAATTTCAAACTGTGAATAGGTGCAAGAGCCAGAATTTGGCTCCAAAATATGGCACAGGTATCGAATTTGGGATGTTTGGGATATTTGAAAACTGCAGGGGGGTATGGGCAAAATGTGACTCACTGCCGCTTTCATTAATTGGCCTATTTTCGGTAATAAAAAGTCGGAATTTCAAACTGCTATAGCTGCAGAAATCCAGAATTTGGTTCCAAATATGGCTCTTGTATCGGAATTTGGATGTTTGGGATATTTTGAAAACTGCAGGGGGGTTGGGCAAAATGTGACCCACTGCCGCTTTCCGCAATTGGCCTATTTTTCGGTATAAAAGTCGGAATTTCAAACTGCGAATAGGTGCAGAGAGCCAGAATTTGGCTCCAAAATATGACTCAGGTATCGATTTGAGATGTTTGGGATATTTTGAAAACTGCAGGGGGGTTTGTGTCAAATGTGACCCACTGCGGCTTTCAGTAATTGGCCTATTTCCGGTATAAAAAGTGTGACGGTGTTCCCACCCTTCTAATTCTCCCACGCCTGCTGTAAGAGTCATGTCCACTATTCCCGAGCGTTCTCTACATTGCAGGCAACAAGTGAACTGTGTGGGAGAGAACAGTATTCTCGAAGAGCCGAGAAATTTGCGTAAATGTATATTTGGCCTGTGGATAGGCCCTTTAGGGAGCCAATATGGCGCTGACAAGTCTGTTCTCCCGCCAAAACTGTGTGACGTCAGTGGCGCCNTATAAAAAGTCGGAATTTCAAACTGCGAATAGGTGCAGAGGGCCAGAATTTGGCTCCAAAATATGGCTCAAGTATCAAATTTGGGATGTTTGGGATATTTTGAAAACTGCAGGGGGGTTTGGGCAAAATGTAACCCACTGCCGCTTTCAGTATTTGGCCTATTTTCGGTATAAAATTCGTAATTTCAAACTGCGAATAGGTGCAGAGAGTTAGAATTTGTCTCCAAAATGTGGCTCAGGTATCGAATTTGGGATGTTTGGGTTATTTTGAAAACTGCAGGGGGGTTTGGGCAAAATGTGCCCAACTGCTGCTTTCAGTAATTGGCCTATTTTCGGTATAAAATGTCGGAATTTCAAACTGCGAATAGGTGCAGAGAGCCAGAATTTGTCTCCAAAATATGGCTCAGGTATCGAATTTGGGATGTTTGGGATATTTTGAAAACTGCAGGTGGGTTTGGGCAAAATGTGACCCACTGCCGCTTTCAGTAATTGGTCTATTTTCGGTATAAAAATTCGGAATTTCAAACTGCGAATAGGTGCAAAGAGCCAGAATTTGGCTCCAAAATATGGCTCACGTATCGAATTTGGGATGTTTGGGATATTTTGAAAACTGCAGGGGGGTTTGGGCAAAATGTGACCCACTGCCGCTTTCAGTAATTGGTCTATTTTCGGTATAAAAATTCGGAATTTCAAACTGCGAATATGTGCAAAGAGCCAGAATTTGGCTCCAAAATATGGCTCAGGTATCGAATTTGGGA
Organism: Procambarus virginalis; assembly: GCA_020271785.1. Taxonomy (NCBI): domain Eukaryota; kingdom Metazoa; phylum Arthropoda; class Malacostraca; order Decapoda; family Cambaridae; genus Procambarus; species Procambarus virginalis. Next base: position 16,761 of record WNGS01168671.1, on the reverse strand, counting down.
TGTTTGGGATATTTTGAAAACTGCAGGGGGGTTTGGGCAAAATGTGACCCACTGCCGCTTTCAGTAATTGGCCTATTTTCGGTATAAAAAATCGGAATTTCAAACTGCGAATAGGTGCAGAGAGCCAGAATTTGGCTCCAAAATATGGCTCAGGTATCGAATTTGGGATGTTTGGGATATTTTGAAAACTGCAGAGGGGTTTGGGCAAAATGTGACTCACTGCCGCTTTCAGTAATTGGCCAATTTTCGGTATAAAAAGTCGGAATTTCAAACTGCGAATAGGTGCAGAGAGCCAAAATTTGGCTCCAAAATATGGCTCAGGTATCGAATTTGGGATGTTTGGGATATTTTGAAAACTGCAGAGGGGTTTGGGCAAAATGTAACCCACTGCCGCTTTCAGTAATTGGCCTATTTTCGGTATAAAATTCAAAATTTCAAACTGCGAATAGGTGCAGAGAGCCAGAATTTGGCTCCAAAATATGGCTCAGGTATCGAATTTGGGATGTTTGGGATATTTTGAAAACTGCAGAGGGGTTTGGGCAAAATGTGACTCACTGCCGCTTTCAGTAATTGGCCTATTTTCGGTATAAAAAGTCGGAATTTCAAACTGCGAATAGGTGCAGAGAGCCAGAATTTGGCTCCAAAATATGGCTCAAGTATCGAATTTGGGATGTTTGGGATATTTTGAAAACTGCAGGGTAGGTTTGGGCAAAATGTAACCCACTGCCGCTTTCAGTATTGGCCTATTTTCGGTATAAAATTCGTAATTTCAAACTGCGAATAGGTGCAGAGAGTTAGAATTTATCTCCAAAATGTGGCTCAGGTATCGAATTTGGGATGTTTCGGTTATTTTGAAAACTGCAGGGGGGTTTGGGCAAAATGTGCCCAACTGCTGCTTTCAGTAATTGGCCTATTTTCGGTATAAAATGTCGAAATATCAAACTGCGAATAGGTGCAGAGAGCCAGAATTTGGCTCCAAAATATGGCTCAGGTTTTGAATTTGGGATGTTTGGGATACTTTGAAAACTGCAGGTGGGTTTGGGCAAAATGTGACCAACTGCCGCTTTCAATAATTGGTCTTAGACCAATTATTGAAAGCGGCAGTGGTCACATTTTGCCCAAACCCACCTGCAGTTTTCAAAGTATCCCAAACATCCCAAATTCAAAACCTGAGCCATATTTTGGAGCCAAATTCTGGCTCTCTGCACCTATTCGCAGTTTGATATTTCGACATTTTATACCGAAAATAGGCCAATTACTGAAAGCAGCAGTTGGGCACATTTTGCCCAAACCCCCCTGCAGTTTTCAAAATAACCGAAACATCCCAAATTCGATACCTGAGCCACATTTTGGAGACAAATTCTAACTCTCTGCACCTATTCGCAGTTTGAAATTACGAATTTTATACCGAAAATAGGCCAAATACTGAAAGCGGCAGTGGGTTACATTTTGCCCAAACCTCCCCTGCAGTTTTCAAAATATCCCAAACATCCCAAATTTGATACTTGAGCCATATTTTGGAGCCAAATTCTGGCTCTCTGCACCTATTCGCAGTTTGAAATTCCGACTTTTTATACCGAAAATAGGCCAATTACTGAAAGCGGCAGTGAGTCACATTTTGCCCAAACCCTCTGCAGTTTTCAAAATATCCCAAACATCCCAAATTCGATACCTGAGCCATATTTTGGAGCCAAATTCTAGCTCTCTGCACCTATTCGCAGTTTGAAATTTTGAATTTTATACCGGAACTAGGCTAATTACTGAAAGCTGCAGTGAGTTACATTTTGCCCAAACCCCTCTGCAGTTTTCAAAATATCCCAAACATCCCAAATTCGATACCTGAGCCATATTTTGGAGCCAAATTTTGGCTCTCTGCACCTATTCACAGTTTGAAATTCCGACTTTTTATACCGAAAATTGGCCAATTACTGAAAGCGGCAGTGAGTCACATTTTGCCCAAACCCTCTGCAGTTTTCAAAATATCCCAAACATCCCAAATTCGATACCTGAGCCATATTTTGGAGCCAAATTCTGGCTCTCTGCACCTATTCACAGTTTGAAATTCCGACTTTTTATACCGAAAATAGGCCAATTACTGAAAGCGGCAGTGGGTCACGTTTTGCCCAAACCCCCCTGCAGTTTTCAAAATATCCCAAACATCCCAAATTCGATACGTGAGCCATATTTTGGAGCCAAATTCTGGCTCTTTGCACATATTCGCAGTTTGAAATTCCGAATTTTATACCGAAAATAGACCAATTATTGAAAGCGGCAGTGGGTCACATTTTGCCCAAACCCCCTGCAGTTTTCAAAATATCCCAAACATCCCAAATTCGATACGTGAGCCATATTTTGGAGCCAAATTCTGGCTCTTTGCACCTATTCGCAGTTTGAAATTCCGAATTTTTATACCGAAAATAGACCAATTATTGAAATCGGCAGTGGGTCACATTTTGCCCAAACCCACCTGCAGTTTTCAAAGTATCCCAAACATCCCAAATTCGATACCTGAGCCATATTTTGGAGACAAATTCTGGCTCTCTGCACCTATTCGCAGTTTGAAATTCCGACATTTTATACCGAAAATAGGCCAATTACTGAAAGCAGCAGTTGGGCACATTTTGCCCAAACCCCCTGCAGTTTTCAAAATAACCCAAACATCACAAATTCGATACCTGAGCCACATTTTGGAGACAAATTCTAACTCTCTGCACCTATTCGCAGTTTGAAATTACGAATTTTATACCGAAAATAGGCCAAATACTGAAAGCGGCAGTGGGTTACATTTTGCCCAACCCCCCCTGCAGTTTTCAAAATATCCCAAACATCCCAAATTTGATACTTGAGCCATATTTTGGAGCCAAATTCTGGCCCTCTGCACCTATTCGCAGTTTGAAATTCCGACTTTTTATANAATTTCAAATGCGAATAGGTGCAGAGAGCCAGAATTTGGCTCCAAAATATGGCTCAGGTATCGAATTTGGGATGTTTGGGATATTTTGAAAACTGCAGGGGGTTTGGGCAAAATGTGACCCACTGCCGCTTTCAGTAATTGGCCTATTTTCGGTATAAAAAGTCGGAATTTCAAACTGCGAATAGGTGCAGAGAGCCAGAATTTGGCTCCAAAATATGGCTCAGGTATCGAATTTGGGATGTTTGGGATATTTTGAAAACTGCAGGGGGGTTTGGGCAAAATGTGACCCACTGCCGCTTTCAGTAATTGGCCTATTTTCGGTATAAAAAGTCGGAATTTCAAACTGCGAATAGGTGCAGAGAGCCAGAATTTGGCTCCAAAATATGGCTCAGGTATCGAATTTGGGATGTTTGGGATATTTTGAAAACTGCAGGGGGGTTTGGGCAAAATGTGACCCACTGCCGCTTTCAGTAATTGGCCTATTTTCGGTATAAAATTCGGAATTTCAAACTGCGAATAGGTGCAGAGAGCCAGAATTTGGCTCCAAAATATGGCTCAGGTATCGAATTTGGGATGTTTGGGATATTTTGAAAACTGCAGGGGGGTTTGGGCAAAATGTGACCCACTGCCGCTTTCAGTAATTGGCCTATTTTCGGTATAAAAAGTCGGAATTTCAAACTGCGAATAGGTGCAGAGAGCCAGAATTTGGCTCCAAAATATGGCTCAGGTATCGAATTTGGGATGTTTGGGATATTTTGAAAACTGCAGGGGGGTTTGGGCAAAATGTGACCCACTGCCGCTTTCAGTAATTGGCCTATTTTCGGTATAAAAAGTCGGAATTTCAAACTGCGAATAGGTGCAGAGAGCCAGAATTTGGCTCCAAAATATGGCTCAGGTATCGAATTTGGGATGTTTGGGATATTTTGAAAACTGCAGGGGGGTTTGGGCAAAATGTGACCCACTGCCGCTTTCAGTAATTGGCCTATTTTCGGTATAAAAAGTCGGAATTTCAAACTGCGAATAGGTGCAGAGAGCCAGAATTTGGCTCCAAAATATGGCTCAGGTATCGAATTTGGGATGTTTGGGATATTTTGAAAACTGCAGGGGGGTTTGGGCAAAATGTGACCCACTGCCGCTTTCAGTAATTGGCCTATTTTCGGTATAAAAAGTCGGAATTTCAAACTGCGAATAGGTGCAGAGAGCCAGAATTTGGCTCCAAAATATGGCTCAGGTATCGAATTTGGGATGTTTGGGATATTTTGAAAACTGCAGGGGGGTTTGGGCAAAATGTGACCCACTGCCGCTTTCAGTAATTGGCCTATTTTCGGTATAAAAAGTCGGAATTTCAAACTGCGAATAGGTGCAGAGAGCCAGAATTTGGCTCCAAAATATGGCTCAGGTATCGAATTTGGGATGTTTGGGATATTTTGAAAACTGCAGGGGGGTTTGGGCAAAATGTGACCCACTGCCGCTTTCAGTAATTGGCCTATTTTCGGTATAAAAAGTCGGAATTTCAAACTGCGAATAGGTGCAGAGAGCCAGAATTTGGCTCCAAAATATGGCTCAGGTATCGAATTTGGGATGTTTGGGATATTTTGAAAACTGCAGGGGGGTTTGGGCAAAATGTGACCCACTGCCGCTTTCAGTAATTGGCCTATTTTCGGTATAAAAAGTCGGAATTTCAAACTGCGAATAGGTGCAGAGAGCCAGAATTTGGCTCCAAAATATGGCTCAGGTATCGAATTTGGGATGTTTGGGATATTTTGAAAACTGCAGGGGGTTTGGGCAAAATGTGACCCACTGCCGCTTTCAGTAATTGGCCTATTTTCGGTATAAAAAGTCGGAATTTCAAACTGCGAATAGGTGCAGAGAGCCAGAATTTGGCTCCAAAATATGGCTCAGGTATCGAATTTGGGATGTTTGGGATATTTTGAAAACTGCAGGGGGGTTTGGGCAAAATGTGACCCACTGCCGCTTTCAGTAATTGGCCTATTTTCGGTATAAAAAGTCGGAATTTCAAACTGCGAATAGGTGCAGAGAGCCAGAATTTGGCTCCAAAATATGGCTCAGGTATCGAATTTGGGATGTTTGGGATATTTTGAAAACTGCAGGGGGTTTGGGCAAAATGTGACCCACTGCCGCTTTCAGTAATTGGCCTATTTTCGGTATAAAAAGTCGGAATTTCAAACTGCGAATAGGTGCAGAGAGCCAGAATTTGGCTCCAAAATATGGCTCAGGTATCGAATTTGGGATGTTTGGGATATTTTGAAAACTGCAGGGGGGTTTGGGCAAAATGTGACCCACTGCCGCTTTCAGTAATTGGCCTATTTTCGGTATAAAAAGTCGGAATTTCAAACTGCGAATAGGTGCAGAGAGCCAGAATTTGGCTCCAAAATATGGCTCAGGTATCGAATTTGGGATGTTTGGGATATTTTGAAAACTGCAGGGGGTTTGGGCAAAATGTGACCCACTGCCGCTTTCAGTAATTGGCCTATTTTCGGTATAAAAAGTCGGAATTTCAAACTGCGAATAGGTGCAGAGAGCCAGAATTTGGCTCCAAAATATGGCTCAGGTATCGAATTTGGGATGTTTGGGATATTTTGAAAACTGCAGGGGGGTTTGGGCAAAATGTGACCCACTGCCGCTTTCAGTAATTGGCCTATTTTCGGTATAAAAAGTCGGAATTTCAAACTGCGAATAGGTGCAGAGAGCCAGAATTTGGCTCCAAAATATGGCTCAGGTATCGAATTTGGGATGTTTGGGATATTTTGAAAACTGCAGGGGGTTTGGGCAAAATGTGACCCACTGCCGCTTTCAGTAATTGGCCTATTTTCGGTATAAAAAGTCGGAATTTCAAACTGCGAATAGGTGCAGAGAGCCAGAATTTGGCTCCAAAATATGGCTCAGGTATCGAATTTGGGATGTTTGGGATATTTTGAAAACTGCAGGGGGGTTTGGGCAAAATGTGACCCACTGCCGCTTTCAGTAATTGGCCTATTTTCGGTATAAAAAGTCGGAATTTCAAACTGCGAATAGGTGCAGAGAGCCAGAATTTGGCTCCAAAATATGGCTCAGGTATCGAATTTGGGATGTTTGGGATATTTTGAAAACTGCAGGGGGTTTGGGCAAAATGTGACCCACTGCCGCTTTCAGTAATTGGCCTATTTTCGGTATAAAAAGTCGGAATTTCAAACTGCGAATAGGTGCAGAGAGCCAGAATTTGGCTCCAAAATATGGCTCAGGTATCGAATTTGGGATGTTTGGGATATTTTGAAAACTGCAGGGGGTTTGGGCAAAATGTGACCCACTGCCGCTTTCAGTAATTGGCCTATTTTCGGTATAAAAAGTCGGAATTTCAAACTGCGAATAGGTGCAGAGAGCCAGAATTTGGCTCCAAAATATGGCTCAGGTATCGAATTTGGGATGTTTGGGATATTTTGAAAACTGCAGGGGGGTTTGGGCAAAATGTGACCCACTGCCGCTTTCAGTAATTGGCCTATTTTCGGTATAAAAAGTCGGAATTTCAAACTGCGAATAGGTGCAGAGAGCCAGAATTTGGCTCCAAAATATGGCTCAGGTATCGAATTTGGGATGTTTGGGATATTTTGAAAACTGCAGGGGGTTTGGGCAAAATGTGACCCACTGCCGCTTTCAGTAATTGGCCTATTTTCGGTATAAAAAGTCGGAATTTCAAACTGCGAATAGGTGCAGAGAGCCAGAATTTGGCTCCAAAATATGGCTCAGGTATCGAATTTGGGATGTTTGGGATATTTTGAAAACTGCAGGGGGTTTGGGCAAAATGTGACCCACTGCCGCTTTCAGTAATTGGCCTATTTTCGGTATAAAAAGTCGGAATTTCAAACTGCGAATAGGTGCAGAGAGCCAGAATTTGGCTCCAAAATATGGCTCAGGTATCGAATTTGGGATGTTTGGGATATTTTGAAAACTGCAGGGGGTTTGGGCAAAATGTGACCCACTGCCGCTTTCAGTAATTGGCCTATTTTCGGTATAAAAAGTCGGAATTTCAAACTGCGAATAGGTGCAGAGAGCCAGAATTTGGCTCCAAAATATGGCTCAGGTATCGAATTTGGGATGTTTGGGATATTTTGAAAACTGCAGGGGGGTTTGGGCAAAATGTGACCCACTGCCGCTTTCAGTAATTGGCCTATTTTCGGTATAAAAAGTCGGAATTTCAAACTGCGAATAGGTGCAGAGAGCCAGAATTTGGCTCCAAAATATGGCTCAGGTATCGAATTTGGGATGTTTGGGATATTTTGAAAACTGCAGGGGGTTTGGGCAAAATGTGACCCACTGCCGCTTTCAGTAATTGGCCTATTTTCGGTATAAAATTCGGAATTTCAAACTGCGAATAGGTGCAGAGAGCCAGAATTTGGCTCCAAATATGGCTCAGGTATCGAATTTGGGATGTTGGGATATTTGAAAACTGCAGGGGGTTTGGGCAAATGTGACCACTGCCGCTTTCAGTAATTGGCCTATTTTCGGTATAAAAAGTCGGAATTTCAAACTGCGAATAGGTGCAGAGAGCCAGAATTTTGCTCCAAAATATGGCTCAGGTATCGAATTTGGGATGTTTGGGATATTTTGAAAACTGCAGGGGTTTTGGGCAAAATGTGAACCACTGCCGCTTTCAGTAATTGGCCTATTTTCGGTATAAAATTCGGAATTTCAAACTGCGAATAGGTGCAGAGAGCCAGAATTTGGCCCAAAATATGGCTCAGGTATCGAATTTGGATGTTTGGATATTTTGAAAACTGCAGGGGGGTTTGGGCAAATGTGACCCACTGCCGCTTTCAGTATTGGCCCATTTCGGTATAAATTCGAATTTCAAACTGCGAATAGGTGCAGAGAGCCAGAATTTGCTCCAAAATATGCTCATGTTTCGAATTTGGATGTTTGGGATATTTTGAAAACTGCAGGGGGGTTTGGGCAAATGTGACCCACTGCCGCTTTCAGTAATTGGCCTATTTCGGTATAAAAGTCGAATTTTCAACTGCGAATAGGTGCAGAGAGCCAGAATTTGGCTCCAAAATATGGCTCAGGTCTCGAATTTGGGATGTTTGGGATATTTTGAAAACGCAGGGGTGTTTGGGCAAAAGTGACCCACATGCCGCTTTCAGTATTGGCCTATTTTCGGTATAAAATTCGGAATTTCAACTGCGAATAGGTAAAGAGACCAGAATTTGGCTCCAAAATATGGCTCAGGTATCGAATTTGGGATGTTGGGATATTTTGAAAACTGCAGGGGGTTTTTGGCAAAAGATGACCCACCTGCTGCTTTCAGTAATTGGCCGGTTTTCGTGTATAACAATTCGGAATTTCACACTGCGAATAGGTGCAGAGAGCCAGAATTTTTGCTCCAAAATATGGCTCAGTATCGAATTTGGGATGTTTGGATATTTTGAAAACTGCAGTGGGGTTTGGGCAAAATGTGACCCACTGCCGCTTTTAGTATTCTGAAAGCGCTGATCTCGTGTTCAAACTCAGAACAGTGATAAATATTTGTTTCATTATTCTGCCTTATAAGGATCTAGTGCTTCATTTTGCCTTTATATCAAGTAAAAAATGAAAATATGTGGGGAACATGTCCCCTAATTTTATCTGTACTACGAATAAAACACATCAAATAACATTTTAAGAATGAATGGCGCGTTTATGGAAGCGGGAGAGGACCCGACTAACCGCAAGAAGGGAGAGGGCGGACACTGGTATTGATGTTGTCCAGCCTCGGCTTGAGATTGTTCATTCCAGCGTTTGAGAATCTTTTAAACTACAGTTATGTGTTAAGTATAAACTCAAACTATGATGAAATGAGTGGGTGTTGCAGGAAATTGTGGTGGGGGAGTCCCTACACGTTTAGGAGTTGGATGTCTGATTGGCGACATGTTTTTGTTTTACTTTCGCGGAATAAACAGATTGATGTAGCCCTCCTTAATCTGGACAAGTTACATGGATTTCTCTGCTTATATAACTTGGGAGGGAGGGAACTCCTGGAGCAAGAAGGGGGGTGGCAGCGGATGTGGCGGCGATGGTAAGTGGGTTATGAGCTACGTGTGCGGCCTCAAATGTCACCATCTTCAAATCTACAAATTGACAAGGGTGTAGTAGGGTGGGGCCCGTGTNTCCGTATAAGCTAAGGAGTGAGTGTCCGTATAAGCTAAGGAGTGAGTGTCCGTATAAGCTAAGGAGTGAGTGTCCGTATAAGCTAAGGAGTGAGTGCTCAGCTTAATAAGTAGAGTAAGTCTCTCTTTTCTGTAAAGCATAATTACTTGTCATACCTTTTGTGTTTTTGTATTTAGCATTTAAGTTCAATAAATTTAAGCATAACACAATCTTTCCCTGGCTCCAAAATAACGCTCATGAGTCCGATTTCCGATATTTCCGATATTTCCGATATTTTGAAAACTAAGGGGGGTTTTGGGCAAAATATGACCCATCGTCGTTTTCAGTAATTGGCATATTTTCAGTATAAAAAGTCGTAATTTGAAAATGAAGATAGGTGCAGAGAATCAGAATTCGGCTCAAAAATACACTCAGAAATCAAATTTCAGACATTTCAGACATTTTGAAAACTGTAGGGGGTTTGGGCAAAATATGACCCATCGCCGTTTTCAGTAATTGGCATATTTTCGGTAAAAAAAGTCGTAATTTCAAACTGCGAATACGTGCAAAGAGCCAGAATTTGGCTTCAATATATGGCGCAGGCCTCGAATTTGGGATGTTGGGATTTTTTTTTAAACTGCAGGGGGGTTTGGGCAAAATGTGACCCACTGCCGCTTTCAGTAATTGGCCTATTTTCGGTATAAAAAGTCGGAATTTCAAACTGCGAATAGGTGCAGAGAGCCAGAATTTGGCTCCAAAATATGGCTCAGGTATCGAATTTGGGATGTTTGGGATATTTTGAAAACTGCAGGGGGGTTTGGGCAAAATGTGACCCACTGCCGCTTTCAGTAATTGGCCTATTTTCGGTATAAAAACCGGAATTTCAAACTGCGAATAGGTGCAGAGAGCCAGAATTTGGCTCCAAAATATGGCTCAGGTATCGAATTTGGGATGTTTGGAATATTTTGAAAACTGCAGGGGGTTTGGGCAAAATTTGACCCACTGCCGCTTTCAGTAATTGGCCTATTTTCGGTATAAAAAGTCGGAATTTCAAACTGCGAATAGGTGCAGAGAGCCAGAATTTGGCTCCAAAATATGGCTCAGGTATCGAATTTGGGATGTTTGGGATATTTTGAAAACTGCAGGGGGTTTGGGCAAAATGTGACCCACTGCCGCTTTCAGTAATTGGCCTATTTTCGGTATAAAAAGTCGGAATTTCAAACTGCGAATAGGTGCAGAGAGCCAGAATTTGGCTCCAAAATATGGCTCAGGTATCGAATTTGGGATGTTTGGGATATTTTGAAAACTGCAGGGGGGTTTGGGCAAAATGTGACCCACTGCCGCTTTCAGTAATTGGCCTATTTTCGGTATAAAAATTCGGAATTTCAAACTGCGAATAGGTGCAGAGAGCCAGAATTTGGCTCCAAAATATGGCTCAGGTATCGAATTTGGGATGTTTGGGATATTTTGAAAACTGCAGGGGGTTTGGGCAAAATGTGACCCACTGCCGCTTTCAGTAATTGGCCTATTTTCGGTATAAAAAGTCGGAATTTCAAACTGCGAATAGGTGCAGAGAGCCAGAATTTGGCTCCAAAATATGGCTCAGGTATCGAATTTGGGATGTTTGGGATATTTTGAAAACTGCAGGGGGGTTTGGGCAAAATGTGACCCACTGCCGCTTTCAGTAATTGGCCTATTTTCGGTATAAAAAGTCGGAATTTCAAACTGCGAATAGGTGCAGAGAGCCAGAATTTGGCTCCAAAATATGGCTCAGGTATCGAATTTGGGATGTTTGGGATATTTTGAAAACTGCAGGGGGGTTTGGGCAAAATGTGACCCACTGCCGCTTTCAGTAATTGGCCTATTTTCGGTATAAAAAGTCGGAATTTCAAACTGCGAATAGGTGCAGAGAGCCAGAATTTGGCTCCAAAATATGGCTCAGGTATCGAATTTGGGATGTTTGGGATATTTTGAAAACTGCAGGGGGGTTTGGGCAAAATGTGACCCACTGCCGCTTTCAGTAATTGGCCTATTTTCGGTATAAAAAGTCGGAATTTCAAACTGCGAATAGGTGCAGAGAGCCAGAATTTGGCTCCAAAATATGGCTCAGGTATCGAATTTGGGATGTTTGGGATATTTTGAAAACTGCAGGGGGTTTGGGCAAAATGTGACCCACTGCCGCTTTCAGTAATTGGCCTATTTTCGGTATAAAAATTCGGAATTTCAAACTGCGAATAGGTGCAGAGAGCCAGAATTTGGCTCCAAAATATGGCTCAGGTATCGAATTTGGGATGTTTGGGATATTTTGAAAACTGCAGGGGGGTTTGGGCAAAATGTGACCCACTGCCGCTTTCAGTAATTGGCCTATTTTCGGTATAAAAAGTCGGAATTTCAAACTGCGAATAGGTGCAGAGAGCCAGAATTTGGCTCCAAAATATGGCTCAGGTATCGAATTTGGGATGTTTGGGATATTTTGAAAACTGCAGGGGGGTTTGGGCAAAATGTGACCCACTGCCGCTTTCAGTAATTGGCCTATTTTCGGTATAAAAGTCGGAATTTCAAACTGCGAATAGGTGCAGAGAGCCAGAATTTGGCTCCAAAATATGGCTCAGGTATCGAATTTGGGATGTTTGGGATATTTTGAAAACTGCAGGGGGGTTTGGGCAAAATGTGACCCACTGCCGCTTTCAGTAATTGGCCTATTTTCGGTATAAAATTCGGAATTTCAAACTGCGAATAGGTGCAGAGAGCCAGAATTTGGCTCCAAAATATGGCTCAGGTATCGAATTTGGGATGTTTGGGATATTTTGAAAACTGCAGGGGGGTTTGGGCAAAATGTGACCCACTGCCGCTTTCAGTAATTGGCCTATTTTCGGTATAAAAAGTCGGAATTTCAAACTGCGAATAGGTGCAGAGAGCCAGAATTTGGCTCCAAAATATGGCTCAGGTATCGAATTTGGGATGTTTGGGATATTTTGAAAACTGCAGGGGGGTTTGGGCAAAATGTGACCCACTGCCGCTTTCAGTAATTGGCCTATTTTCGGTATAAAAAGTCGGAATTTCAAACTGCGAATAGGTGCAGAGAGCCAGAATTTGGCTCCAAAATATGGCTCAGGTATCGAATTTGGGATGTTTGGGATATTTTGAAAACTGCAGGGGGTTTGGGCAAAATGTGACCCACTGCCGCTTTCAGTAATTGGCCTATTTTCGGTATAAAAAGTCGGAATTTCAAACTGCGAATAGGTGCAGAGAGCCAGAATTTGGCTCCAAAATATGGCTCAGGTATCGAATTTGGGATGTTTGGGATATTTTGAAAACTGCAGGGGGGTTTGGGCAAAATGTGACCCACTGCCGCTTTCAGTAATTGGCCTATTTTCGGTATAAAAAGTCGGAATTTCAAACTGCGAATAGGTGCAGAGAGCCAGAATTTGGCTCCAAAATATGGCTCAGGTATCGAATTTGGGATGTTTGGGATATTTTGAAAACTGCAGGGGGGTTTGGGCAAAATGTGACCCACTGCCGCTTTCAGTAATTGGCCTATTTTCGGTATAAAAAGTCGGAATTTCAAACTGCGAATAGGTGCAGAGAGCCAGAATTTGGCTCCAAAATATGGCTCAGGTATCGAATTTGGGATGTTTGGGATATTTTGAAAACTGCAGGGGGGTTTGGGCAAAATGTAACCCACTGCCGCTTTCAGTAATTGGCCTATTTTCGGTATAAAAGTCGGAATTTCAAACTGCGAATAGGTGCAGAGAGCCAGAATTTGGCTCCAAAATATGGCTCAGGTATCGAATTTGGGATGTTTGGGATATTTTGAAAACTGCAGGGGGGTTTGGGCAAAATGTGACCCACTGCCGCTTTCAGTAATTGGCCTATTTTCGGTATAAAAAGTCGGAATTTCAAACTGCGAATAGGTGCAGAGAGCCAGAATTTGGCTCCAAAATATGGCTCAGGTATCGAATTTGGGATGTTTGGGATATTTTGAAAACTGCAGGGGGGTTTGGGCAAAATGTGACCCACTGCCGCTTTCAGTAATTGGCCTATTTTCGGTATAAAAAGTCGGAATTTCAAACTGCGAATAGGTGCAGAGAGCCAGAATTTGGCTCCAAAATATGGCTCAGGTATCGAATTTGGGATGTTTGGGATATTTTGAAAACTGCAGGGGGTTTGGGCAAAATGTGACCCACTGCCGCTTTCAGTAATTGGCCTATTTTCGGTATAAAAAGTCGGAATTTCAAACTGCGAATAGGTGCAGAGAGCCAGAATTTGGCTCCAAAATATGGCTCAGGTATCGAATTTGGGATGTTTGGGATATTTTGAAAACTGCAGGGGGGTTTGGGCAAAATGTGACCCACTGCCGCTTTCAGTAATTGGCCTATTTTCGGTATAAAAAGTCGGAATTTCAAACTGCGAATAGGTGCAGAGAGCCAGAATTTGGCTCCAAAATATGGCTCAGGTATCGAATTTGGGATGTTTGGGATATTTTGAAAACTGCAGGGGGGTTTGGGCAAAATGTGACCCACTGCCGCTTTCAGTAATTGGCCTATTTTCGGTATAAAAGTCGGAATTTCAAACTGCGAATAGGTGCAGAGAGCCAGAATTTGGCTCCAAATATGGCTCAGGTATCGAATTTGGGATGTTTGGATATTTTGAAAACTGCAGGGGGGTTTGGGCAAAATGTGACCCACTGCCGCTTTCAGTAATTGGCCTATTTTCGGTATAAAAAGTCGGAATTTCAAACTGCGAATAGGTGCAGAGAGCCAGAATTTGGCTCCAAAATATGGCTCAGGTATCGAATTTGGATGTTTGGGATATTTTGAAAACTGCAGGGGGGTTTGGCAAAATGTGACCCACTGCCGCTTTCAGTAATTGGCCTATTTTCGGTATAGAAAGTCGGAATTTCAAACTGCGAATAGGTGCAGAGAGCCAGAATTTGGCTCCAAAATATGGCTCAGGTATCGAATTTGGGATGTTTGGGATATTTTGAAAACTGCAGGGGGGTTTGGGCAAAATGTACCCACTGCCGCTTTCAGTAATTGGCCTATTTTCGGTATAAAAAGTCGGAATTTCAAACTGCGAATAGGTGCAGAGAGCCAGAATTTGGCTCCAAAATATGGCTCAGGTATCGAATTTGGGATGTTTGGGATATTTTGAAAACTGCAGGGGGGTTTGGGCAAAATGTACCCACTGCCGCTTTCAGTAATTGGCCTATTTTCGGTATAAAAAGTCGGAATTTCAAACTGCGAATAGGTGCAGAGAGCCAGAATTTGGCTCCAAAATATGGCTCAGGTATCGAATTTGGGATGTTTGGGATATTTTGAAAACTGCAGGGGGGTTTGGGCAAAATGTGACCCACTGCCGCTTTCAGTAATTGGCCTATTTCCGGTATAAAAAGTCGGAATTTCAAACTGCGAATAGGTGCAGAGAGCCAGAATTTGGCTCCAAAATATGGCTCAGGTATCGAATTTGGGATGTTTGGGATATTTTGAAAACTGCAGGGGGGTTTGGGCAAAATGTGACCCACTGCCGCTTTCAGTAATTGGCCTATTTTCGGTATAAAAAGTCGGAATTTCAAACTGCGAATAGGTGCAGAGAGCCAGAATTTGGCTCCAAAATATGGCTCAGGTATCGAATTTGGATGTTTGGGATATTTTGAAAACTGCAGGGGGGTTTGGGCAAAATGTAACCCACTGCCGCTTTCAGTAATTGGCCTTTTTTCGGTATAAAAGTCGGAATTTCAAACTGCGAATAGGTGCAGAGAGCCAGAATTTGGCTCCAAAATATGGCTCAGGTATCGAATTTGGGATGTTTGGGATATTTTGAAAACTGCAGGGGGTTTGGGCAAATGTGACCCACTGCCGCTTTCAGTAATTGGCCTATTTTCGGTATAAAATTCGGAATTTCAAACTGCGAATAGGTGCAGAGAACCAGAATTTGGCTCCAAAATATGGCTCAGGTATCGAATTTGGGATGTTTGGATATTTTGAAAACTGCAGGGGGTTTGGGCAAAATGTGACCCACTGCCGCTTTCAGTAATTGGCTATTTTCGGTATAAAAATTCGGAATTTCAAACTGCGAATAGGTGCAGAGAGCCAGAATTTGGCTCCAAAATATGGCTCAGGTATCGAATTTGGGATGTTTGGGATATTTTGAAAACTGCAGGGGGGTTTGGGCAAAATGTGACCCTGCCGCTTTCAGTAATTGGCCTATTTTCGGTATAAAAAGTCGGAATTTCAAACTGCGAATAGGTGCAGAGAGCCAGAATTTGGCTCCAAAATATGGCTCAGGTATCGAATTTGGGATGTTTGGGATATTTTGAAAACTGCAGGGGGTTTGGGCAAAATGTACCCACTGCCGCTTTCAGTAATTGGCCTATTTTCGGTATAAAATTCGGAATTTCAAACTGCGAATAGGTGCAGAGAGCCAGAATTTGGCTCCAAAATATGGCTCAGGTATCGAATTTGGGATGTTTGGGATATTTTGAAAACTGCAGGGGGGTTTGGGCAAAATGTAACCCACTGCCGCTTTCAGTAATGGCCTATTTTCCGGTATAAAAGTTAGAAATTCCAACTGAGAATAGGTGCAGAGGGCCGGTATTTGGCTCCAAAATATGGCTCAGGTTCGAATTTGGGATGTTTGCGATTTTTGAAAACTGCAGGGGGGGTTTGGGCAAAATGTACCTCCCCTTCCGCTTTCAGTACCCAGCAAACACAAATCATCTAGAAAACGTTCGTCTATCTCTTCCCATAGGCGTGGGAATGATTTGCATTGAGAATGGTGCAGGAGAGCCTTTGAGAAACTTTTAATCAAAAATCCAAACACAAAGGTTTTATAATAAATTGTTTTTCTACCACTATTTTGTTCCTAATGTATTACAAGTAGTTTTTACATGTTTAAATATAAAATTTATGGTGTTTTTTGTAAAATTCATTAATAAATTGTGAATGATATTTATTGCTGAGTGAAACCTTCACAATCCATTTAGTTATAATATATGATCAGAAAAAAGTAGTTTTCCAAATTTTCAAAAAATCGTTCTTTTTAACACAATTTGACTGTTATGCATTTCACTAAACACTAATATCATGTTTAAATATATTTATGTATTATTCCCTAAAATAATTTATATAAATTATAAAAGTTGCTGGAAAGTGGTGTGAAAGAATCAGAAAACGTTTTGTTGTCTTATATTTACGTGTTCTTATTAACTATGTCTCAAGTGCACAGTTTATCAAACAAGAAGATTAACATTCGTCAACCCTTAAAATCTTATAAGTTTTCTTGCTGGTGCAAAATGGGTGAATCTTTAAGAACAGCAAGTATCTATATGACAAATGGTGTTTTCCCCAACTCAAACATTGTAGGGTTCTACCATACTACTTGTGAAGGAGGAAATGTATATGTTATCTCTCAGAATGTTTGGTAATATGTTCATGGTTTGTGATGTGTGTATATGTACTGAACGGGGTGAGAATAGCTTGAGCTACCTCATCCCTTTGTGTGTATTTACATCAATAAACTTATTTCAATTTCAATTCAATTGTAGGGTTCATTATTCTACACATATTTCTAGTGACTCTTAGATGTTTACATTCTCTGAAGTATAATTGTGAAGGCTGTGTCCATCACTCTCACCACAGATTCTTAAACTCCTCTCTGCAGGTTCAACTATAATTAATTTCCATTCTACATACAGATTCCAACAAAAATATGAATGCATTTCCATA